>JAQIWT010000639.1:0-16889 GCA_034696485.1 Isohypsibius dastychi
GGGGGGGGGGGGGGGGGGGGAGGGGGACAAAAAACCTTCACAGCATACTGTAACACCAACCTTTGACGCTCACCGGGTGGGGGGGGGGGGTCCGTAAATTGTCTCCAAATATTTTTAAAATATTAATTAAATTAATTCATTTTGAACTGAATTATTCAATTCACTTTAATTTATATTTACAAAATTCTGTTTCCATATTTTAGGTTTTCAAGCATTATCCAATTCAATTCAAATATCAAGTGTATTTCAAATTATCAGGAAGGTTGTGGAGGCCAACATCTTACAGCTGGGCCATCTACAAAACAATGAAAATAAAAGAAGCAACTTACTGATGAACAAATTGTTCGTCTCGAGTTGTGGGCCTGCCCACCAATCGCAATAAATTCGTTTTCAAGATTCATGATATCAACTCCAAAAATCAGAAACTCTGATTGCAGAATCGCCGGCGGTCTCTCACTATCACGTGTTTTGCCTTTCCCCTTTTTCACGGTTTGTTTTTTCGGGTTTGTTCATTTTTAAAAATTTTGCCAAGACGGTTTTGAAATTAAAAAAATCCTGAAATGTCGCTCAGTTCTAGTTCTGAATTTCGTTTTTAAATTTGAATTTCGCTCCCTTATGTTTTGCGGAACAGCTTACTTGGGGATGACGACTTTTGACAAATTCGAGGAATGCCGGTATGTCAGGTCTTCCAAAATGGTTGACAGCTTTCAATCCGGTAAACAGGCTCTTTTTGGATAACCGTTGGAAATGACTTTCACAGACATACTACAAACACAAGTCCTTTGAAATCAGTCAATAAAATTTCAAGCGAATGAAACTTACTAGCATAGTTGTTCGAAGATCAAATTTGTGGAAAAACTGTGTGACGAAAATGTGGACCTCCAAAACCCGCGTGACATCTCGCTTCTCGATTTCATGAAGCGCGTCAACAAACCACTCGAACGGCTTATGAGAAGGCGTTATCCACAGGAAGTAAACTTTCTTGCACTTGAAACCAGAATGGCGGTTTGTCGAAGTCCCAAAAACCTGAAAACGAAGTAGGTAAAACCAAATCAATCAAAATCCAAACTACATGACTCTGAATTTCAGATTTTATCTTTCGGTACTGTACTTCCAGTTCCATGCACTTACCAGATCTTTCAGAATGGAAGCGTACGGGGTAACACCCATTCCCGCCCCAACCATCACAACCACCTCATATTTGTACCAATCCTGATTCCCGCCGCCAAATGGTCCTTCGATACGAAGTTTGGGAGTTTGGCGAAGACTGGATGAGTTCGGGTCGAAGGCATTCTTCAGCTTCCAAGTCCAGATTCCATGAGACTTGACATGAACGCTTAGGAAGGCGTCATGTGGCATAGATGTCAATGTGAAGGGATGGGCTTCTTGTGGAGAGAACGCGGTGCACATTAGACGAATCCACTGGCCTGACCGGAAGTTGAAATGGGGCGGTCGCATGAATTTCAGATAGACGACCTCTGCAAAAGAGACAGACTGAAAAATGAGTGGCTACACCGACAAGAAAACTGCTCAAAATTCGATAAGAAACGGCTAGGTCTCAAAGACATCGCTTTTTTAACTCAATGGAAAAGAAAACTTCCAAGCACAGTCTGGTTGAAAAAGCTCCATGCCCTGCCAGATTGGTCCTAGATATGCATACCTGATGGTAGAAGCTCAGACTCGATGACTTCCAGTTCGAGAACTGTCTGCTTGATTCCAATCAACCGGTCAATGACAAACACAATCAGGGGTATGATGAAGAACCACTGAAATCTTGGCTCCTGCAAAGCTCATAATTATTACGGTTAGCAATTATCGGTTTCTATTAAAAATGGTGTATAGAAAATCATAAAAAACAAAACAAAACTGGTGTACCAGCTTGTATGATAACACCCACGATGTCTATCCTACAAAGAACCGAAACAATGAACTCACCCCGGTCAGACGAGGAAGTCCGTGGATGAGAGTGACGATATAGAAAGCGATATAACCGAACCGATGAGTGAGCCAGAAATATCGATAGGCGTGGTCTCGAACAGTTTGAAGAGCGAAGACATACATTATGCATACAATGACAACCAAGATCACCCCAGTCAATCCTACAAAAAGAAGGAAAATTACAAAAGTGACCTTTCGATGTGAAATTCAGAACTCGGAAGTTCTACGATATAACGTTCATCCATAGACTATTTCCAAATCATGATGGTAGTCTTTACCAGTGAGCGATTTGTAGACCCAGTCCGTGAAAGCTGGCGGTGTTGACCCAAAGCTGACTTCTTTGAATAGACACTTCAAATGATCAACAGGTTGGGTGGAAACATGGTAGAAATTGATCAAATGGCCGACAGTGTGTATAGCCGAGAAGAATCCTCCAGTCCACGCTGCGATCTTGTGGAAATGGAGTGAAGAATCCAGTGGAATATATCGCGAGACAAACGTCTCACGAACTCGAGTTATGACATTCCGACAAACAGAGAGAAGTAGGAGACTGTAGCAGACGCTGATCGCTGCAGCTGATCCGCGAGTTACGGCGATTCCGGCACCCATGACCTTTCGAAGTCCGTTCGTCTCGTTCAGAAACATATAGACTGCAATCAGAAGTCAGACGTTACAGTCATTCACGTAAAGTGTTCTTCAGATTTGTCTCAGTTTCCGAGATGGAATCCTGATCTTAGTGACTAGTTAAGTATACTAACAGCTGAACCGTTCGAGCCAAGCGCCGGCAACGACAACGTAGAAGACAACCAAGTAGAATATCTGCTGCTTGTTTTCTTCGAGATATGACATGAAGTGGTTCCACCTCCGTCTGATAGCCTGTGATAATCCAGAACATGGTATTTCCATATCATCCACCGCATCCACGAACGTCTGCGTCTTATCAGGGATGGGATCGTCCGATTTGAGAAACGTCTGGTGAACTCCTGAAAAATAAAGAAGTGATGTTGAAATATTCTTCCGATTATACAGAACTAGCATGTTCAAAACGAGGAAAGCTCAAATGCATTTTGTGAACATGAACAAGTTAATTTTCTCCCAATAAAAACAAAAGTTATTACCTTTGAAGTCCAGCCCGACATGCTGCATGTCTTCTTGATGTTGATGATCCAAGAATAATGTAAGAAAATCATCAAAGGACAGCCGCTTTTTGTCCTGTAACCCGTATGTTTCAAATATTTTCCAGGTAACCGCATCGATTCCAGTGGCGCCTTTTTGAGACGCTGTCATGTCCAGCAAACTCCTGCAAAAATAGAAACGCATGGCCATTAGACAACACTCAGAAATATCAAATGCTGAGCGCGAAACATCTACAAAATACGACAGTTACGTCAACATTACTGTACTTAAAGGTCTTCAGCTTTACTATATTTCGGCAGCGGTGACGAATGTAGAAATAACCCACAATCTACAATCTCTTATCACTGCATATGATCATTGAAATTTCCCGGTTATTTCCATAACGAATCAAACTAACTTAAAGGAAATTTAGCATCGCAAGACAAATCCAGCCGTACCGTAGTAGATCAAAGAGTTGAGCATGCTCAATCATTCCTGAGCCGTCGGCATCACACATGTCGAACAATATGCGAAGGCGCTCCTTGGCATCCCCATGAGCAAAGTGGAGTATGAGATCAAGAAACTGCTGGAAGGAAATCTTTCCTTCGCCAGCTTTGTCGATACAGTTGAACATCTTCTGAATGAAAGCACAGGTCGGCTTCATGGCAAGAGCTTCGGCAAAGTCAGTTTTGGTCAGTTTGAGCTGCATGGCTTCCTCGCAATCCTTGAGTTCTTCCGGCGAGCGCACCGATTTATCCATTCCAAATGCCTGTGGAAGCAATCGTGTTACAAAGTACAGTAGTATTCGTTATTAGCGCAATCTACTGTTGCGCAGTTGGGTTTCTGTGAATTCTGAATGAAAATTTGTCCTTACCCGTGCATACGCAATCTTGAAGAACTTTTCCAGCCGGCGTTGTCGTTTTTCTTTGGTTTCCGCCGTCGCATAAATGTGTTCATGAGAAGTCGGAGTAATAACTAGCTCCTTCTCATCCGCTTTCAAATACTGACTCAGCTTGCTGACGAATTTTGTTCTCAATATAATATCCTCGAAAATCAGCACCAAGTCATGTTCCTTATGAATTCTCAACAACGCCATCGGATCCAACGTGCAATCAGCGGTAACCTCCAACAACATGGCATGGACAGATTTGGTATGAATTGTGCGCAGACGATCACCCTTCCGGTTCTCCACATGAATCTTCCCATCTTGACAGAATTTGATTTTGATGAACCGGCGTTCATTTTGATGGAGCCACTCGACCGCGACGAGCTTTTCATGAAATACTGTCTCGCCATAGTTGGATGAGAGAGTGTTATCCTGGTGGAATTTCAGATACTTCCTGCGTTTCCGGCGGCGGTATTTCAGAAGCAAATACGCCGATAACAAGGATACTACAAATAGAATAGGATGAAACTTTGACTCGTAGAAGATCTTGAACAACTGAAGTCGTAGAAAACTGGTGAAATCGACGAAAGGCTTTAGAGTTAACGATATCGCCACCATAAAGGGTAAGTGAATTTACTCGGCTATTAGATTAATGAGCTAAAGTTCAATTCATTGAAATTTTTTTGCAACTTCTTATAGCAATCTTTCTAGAAGTAATCTGAAACGAAATTAATTCCACCACTTTCTAACTTACGGATTGGAATGAATGCAACGAGGACACAGGTGTACATGTAGGCGACTTCGTTTCCGGAGAACAAATCTGCGTTCACCCCGCCTAAGAGAACGCAAGGTTTCAGCATGGATCCCTTGATCTGCGCTGGTTGCTGGCATGGATCACCTGAAAATACATTAGTTTCATCACAGATACATATTATGGAGAGTTTCGACACGATGAGAAAAGTTAGTTGACTTCCAAAAATGGACTTTGAAAAGAAACAAATTTCAAACAGATGCGAAATGATTTTACGGATTTCAAATTTGTTTATGGAGGCCCTAAATTTGAGCTTTTGCAACACGAAATACTAACTTGAATCGCGAAAAGCTATGGACACATGATCTCACCGTCATGCCAGAAAAAAACGTTTTTCTGGATCGCTTCCGCCGGAATATCCGTCGAAGAAATAATCACATCATACAGAGTGGTATTCCGAATCGCCCAAATTTCCTCCCGGCTAAATAACCCATTTTCCTCATTCTCAAACCAAAATCGATCCGCATCCCGCAGTCGAAAAAATTGCTCTTTGATAATCTGTGAGAACAGCGGACCCGGCTTAGTTCCATCGCATTCCAACATTCCGCCGATATAAATGTCGATGTCATCCAGTTGACCGTGATACAGTTCGTTCAGGTTATCAAACATTTCAGGCTCGGTTTTAGAGAGTTCCTTGTTGATGTCCGACCAGCTGGTGACCGAGGATAGTTTGTATGCGCGACGAGCGGTGTTGTAATCCGGAAGTCCATAGTCACGTCCTCGCATGATATTCACAGCCGCCAGATCGCGTCGCGAGAATTCGATTGGCCCAAAAATATGATCTAAAATAAGAAACGATGATAACTACAACAAGAAAAATGATGAAAAAAATCAGTCAAAATATCTGAAAGACCTGAAAATCTCACCTGTTATTAATCTGCAATTTTTTTTACGGAAAATAGTGTTTTTAAAATAATTTTATTTATGATATTGCACCTCGAAGGTCATCGATGATGATTGCATCTTCACGTTCAGCGATCTGGGATGACAGACCCATCAGGATAGGCTCGATTCCGCCGACTTCATCCAGCATGACTTGCGAGTCAAACCACATGTTGCAAAGACGATGCGCCGGAAATCCATCTTCGGTCGGTTTGAAATGGCATTTTGTGTCCCTGAAAACAATTTCATTGCAGGTCATTCATTACACAAATTTGAATAAACATGGGAAATCAGATAAACGAATAAAAGTCAAACCCATACATTTTTTAGAGATCTGGGCATTAATAAGAACTCAAATATTGTACAAATTAAATAGGCAACTGCTCCCGGGAAAAATGAGAGAAATATAAGGAGCGGAAAGGAATGAAATGTTTATGATGTATTTCGAAAATCGAGTTCTTACCTGACGAAAAGTCCGGCTGGAACTTGGGTGTGTCCAAAACGGAAAGCGGCGGCTTGGAAGACATCAGATATTCCGGGATGAACATCTGGTTGGTAACCTTGAAAGAAAAATATGAATCATCCAAATCAAACGAAAAGTCTAAATACATTTAATCGCAAATTCATGTGGATACTTTGAACAGAAATTAATTAGTCAAGGCAAGACAGAGACGGTGCAGAAAACTGGTGCCACTTCCGGCAAACAACCTCTAAATGCAGAAACAAATAGATCGAATCATACGGCGCAGAGGAATTACAAAATCTGATGAATTCCGAACTATGCTGGCCTAAATACTATTTTGAGCACTTCCATACATCGTTTCGTAACCTTGACCCAAACTCACTTGTCACTACAACCACTCACCATTGTACGGTTCGATAGGGACATCCAAGAACGCCGGCAGATACTCATAAAGCGCAATATTCTAGAACAAAGAAATAGTCTATGGTCAGAAGATCGCTTTTCGATCTACACGAAAAACTCATTTGCAAAACTGAAATTTTCGTTTTCATTTCACCTGCAAGATTGCGATGACCCATCGGCGAGCCTGCTGGAAAATATCCTCGTCACTCCAGTTCGGATGCGCCAGTTTCACTCTTCTGGCCATGACGTTGTGAAATCGGTAGAATAAAATATTCAGGGTCAAAATGGGCGGATGTTGGTTCGACCGCGGATCACCAAGCACTGTAACCAGTTAAAATAACACAAATATTCTGGTGCTGCCCAAAGAACATGTCAGGCAAAAAATGTGCAGGAGGTACGGTACGAGTACTGCAGTACATGAGTACTGTACTGATTTTAAACGAGATTCTTGATATGCATCTGGGCTATAAATCAAGCAACATGTCTATATTTGTAGAAACGGGGTCTCTGCGAAGTTCGAATCAAACTCATTCAATCCGAAATCTGCGCTTAAATATCAGCTGTGTAATCAACTTCATAATTTCCAATATAATTTTTGTTAAACTATGTTTTAAAATATTCTAACTCCATCATGGCAAAATAAAATCGCTGAATATTTTTGAGAAGTAATTTCGCTTTAGGAGTAACTAGGCCCGATGTAACTCCTTTCAAACTGTTCAACTTAAAGTTGACGAAAATTATCACACTTAATGCGAGGAGAACAAACTCACGGTAAAGACGTGTTGGATCCAGAAACTTGTTGAGTTTACTGGGAGCCGGATTATCAATCGGCGCATTGATTTTGTTCCGCGGTGGCATGTTAGTCTCTGCTTCAATATTGAACATTCCGTCCTTAAACGCCCGCATATTCATCGTCCAGATTTCTTTGGTCGAATAAATGGCACTTCCATCAATCCAACTGGTCATCAAGTTCATCTGCGCTCTTGGGCTATTCGGACTCTGTCCAGTGCGCTGGTCATATTTGGTCCGCAAAACCGGCATAGATTTGCTTCCCTGGCAGTCGGGGTCAAAATTTGGATCACAGGTTTCGATTGGAATTTTGAGCAACTCGATCGGGCAGCCATGTTCCGTTCCTTGAAGAATATCAAAGGCCAGAAACTCTCCGAAGAAAGCCAACATGGTGGTACGGTTTCTGGAGCTAGGGATTCCATCACCACCGCGCATAAACTTCCGGCTGAGCAAACGGGCATTTGGTTTTGTTGAGGATGAGGATATCATATACACTCCATCCACGTATGAGGTCGGGGCTTTCCGAACAATATGTGATTCTAAAAAGCAACCGGTAAAATCGAGCATCGAAATAAAATCGTAAACATATTGTTCATGCGAGTTCAAATTCATAAATCATAATTCTGGAACTGGTTGATCATAAACCGCATGTCGGAAGCAACTATGATTTTCTGGTATAAAGAAATATTATAAGGTATATTATCTGGTACAAGAAATATTCAACAGTGAGATACAATACAATACTGTAGTACAATTTAAACTTTCAAGAAACGATTTCGGCGCACTTCGAATGATATTTTTGAATCTTTTGAAAATAGTTTTTCTCTGGTATTGAGCATGTTCTCACCGATTGAACCCCACTCGGGATGAGCGATATTGTTGTACCATCCGTCATAGCGTTGATATTCAGTTGGGTACTTCCGGTCCGAGAATGATGATGATTCTGAAAAGACCACAAGAATATTTAATAAACCGCAAGATTCCTTGAGATTTAGCGATTTCGTTTCGTACAACCGGATGTATTCCCATTGTCTGCCTGGATTAAAACTCACAAGAAATTCAATTGTACCACAACCCGCATTGGATATTTAATTAGTACAATTAATTTTGCAACAAAATTTCGAAGGTCATTTTAAACGCAATATCAGAAAAAGCAATTGCAACTACAGATATAGAAGCCTTTTCATGTTTTTCGGTATTTTCATTTACCGTGTAGTTTTCTTGATTGTTTTACCGCAAATCGGAAATGTGTCATGAGGGTTTATCTCACCTCCCCATAAATTACAGAATTACGCACACGTTACGAATTACGATAAATGTTTCGCTAAACAAAACACCAGTCTGTGTTTTTTTCTTGCTTTTGCGAACAAAATCAGACGGTGGAGTAATTACCTGCCGGAAACACATAATCTTTGAAAGAGTTGACATAACAAACGTGACACAATCCGGCTATACTCTCAGCTGATGAACAAGTTCAGATGGTTTTTAGAGCGATCAGCTTAGCGCCACTAAGTATTCGTCTTATAACTCGTTATCGCATTTCGTTAACACAAATCCCGGCTCAGCGGAAAACAATGAGATGAATTATATGCGGCAGTACTTCTCGCACCTAATAATCTTCTCCTCTCAAATTACCACACTTTATAATTAAGAACTCAATTTCAACGAATGAAATTCGTTTAGCTGCAAAACATGACAACAGTTTCAACTTTTTCTCGAGTTCCGGTTCAGAATGCATACATCAAGCTTAAGCTGTCGATTGAAACTATTTCCAACCACAATATTTACCGGAAAGATTAATCAGAGTTACCTAATATTTTGATCTCGAAAAATGCAGACACGGTCTTTAATTTGAATTTTTCGCCACGCAAACGAACAAAGTCATCGACAGAAACGATGTGTACGAAATTCCGTTTCGATTATGCGGAAGAGGAGTGGGTCAAGAAGTGAGTACTTTACGCTCGCCGAGATATGTCCAACTTGTTCAAACCGGCTGGCGTTTTCTTCAAGTCCACACGCAATTTCTTACTCATAAAAAACAGCTGCTATTCGCGGTCAAGATTGCCAATAAAACAGAAGCTCTTGCCACTTTCTACGAATAAAACAATCATCAAAAAACAACCGAAACGCTGAAACAAGTCGATTACTGAATGGTAATAAAAACGAATTGATTTTCATCATGGTTTTCTGCAATTTGCTCAAAAATTTGTTACGAAAAATGGCGTGGCGGAAAAAGCGACCTAAGCTGAGAACAGCATTATTTTTCTCTTCAGAAATACGTGAACTGACTCGGTCAAAGATAATTTTGCAACAACACCATGTCAAACTGAAGTCAAATAAACTCTGTAAGCAAAAAATGCGGAAACGGCGGAAACGAAAAATCAGGAAGAAATGTCAAGTTAAAACTGTAAAATGTTAATTTTATTTTCTGAAACAGTGACGATCGAAATCAAACGACCCGATTCAAATTAATTCTATATTGCGGTAAAGTAAAGTGAATGAGCGCTCGCGCGTGCGAGTTTGCGATCGTGCTCTGGGGAGAAGCTCGAATCTGTTCAGCAATTGAAACTACACGACCCTCATCAAACTCCAACTGACTTACCGGCAAATGATGTCAATCCGAGCAATAAGATCCACCAAGACACCGAGATCAAATTTATAACGTCTTTTCCTGGATCACCTGTCAACACAAGAACATCAGCGTTTGAACGCCACGGATATAATATTGGAGCAATGTTGTTCCACTTTGTCCATCATATTTCAAGTGAGAAAACGAGTACCAAATCAACTAGATATCAACGAGAATCTCTTGTGTTAAGTATGTTCCGGAATTAACTGAGGAAATTGTTGATTTCCAAAAAGTATTGAAGAAGACATTCTGGCGTTTGTCCTCAAAGATGATAGTCAGTTCAGAATAAAAACCAAAAGAAAGTGGGTAAAAAAAATCGTTAAGCCACGAATTTGACAGCGTAGCTGCCATTCAGTAAAGTTCTGGAATCTGGATGCGAGTTTCATTCAATTTAATTGAGCTGTTCGATTACTTAAATAATAAATACAATTGAGAGTAATTTGTGAATGTCAGTGGCTTCAACTGGATTCCGGACTTCTAGTTTTTTTCGTACGAGTTCTTTCATACTACACAATTTAGAAAATATAAATCTGACTTTCTGAATAGAATTTATTTCTAGCCGCACTAACTCTGAAGATGAAATTATTCCGATCTGGATTCTGGAGTTACTCAACTGAACAACTATTTACCTAATGCGTGCGCCCTGAACATGCTCAAATTACACAACCCTGCTCAGAAACCAAATCCTCAATCATAACAGCTTAAAAAATTGAAAAATTATTTCTAAAAACACCAGAACTCATCCTTAATTCACTCGCAATGGGTCGCCACCAAATCATGCCTCACACTCGACTTTCGATACACAATAGTCCGAAGCTGTCTACCACATAACAAAAGAATGTTATTTCAACCGTTTACGAAAGCATTGAAGACGTAACAATGCGAGACAAACTGAAGAGGATCAAGTGACCAGTAGAGAAGACCTCACTGGGTTCTTCCCCGAACTGATCCAATTCTGGCCACGACTCACCTCTGAAAAGTCCCCACATCTCTTGAGACACAGTACAGATATGGAATGAATGTAGATGCAGCAAGGAAGAGAAGAAAAACAGACGAAGATTGATAAGAATCCGCGCACATAATCAATTTGACAAGAATGATCAAAAATCGCCCATAAGAACTGGTGTCATAACACTACTCCACACCTCACTTGCATATATAGCTGGATTTTTTTCTGCGTCGCCACATCACCAATAATGCACTTCTTTCCTCATCGAAGAACGGGGCGGGCAGATCGGAGAGAATACAAAATAAAATCGCAGCGATTTTAACGCGACTGAATAAATTTCCCTGTATGCGTGAATGGAAAAAGAGCACAGGTCAGCCAAACTCCCACACGGGGTCCATGCTCCGCTTAGCGGGCTTTTACGTCACGCTTCGTAAGTACAGTCCAATGAAGGCGTTATTGTTGCAACTCCACTTGCGATTATCAAATATCATCCTGCGTAACCAATCAAATGCTCATAATTGCAAGAAAAAGTGCTAAATCTCTGACGCATAATTGCGGATCACTAGTCATGGATCGCAGATTGGCAGGCAGCCGAATGGCTAGACGGATTTACCACATTGTCTTGCTCGCTATTTTTAGCGGAGGGGGCGGAGCCAAGGGGGGATATGAGATGTTGCCGTTTGGTCAAGCGGCGATTCGCAAATAAAACAGAAAGAAGAAATGGAGATCAAGTTACACAACGAGTGTTTGCAGAGATGAGATTCTGCCGATTACGACCGGAACACTTACAGATTTCAAATCGCTGAACTTGCGTTTTGAAAATTGTAATCGACGGCGACCGGAAGTACAAGCTACTCATCGCCGCTAACCGGCGCCACCAACCGGAAATGCAGTTGTGCCATCACCGAAAACTGACTCACATGTCTGACTTGTCCACGAGGAATCCATCTAATCAGAACAAACGACTCACCAAAATGCAACAGGAAAACAATTTCGGATATTTGAAACTTCAATTAACTAAAAGCCAGCGAAACTGCACAATAGTTATTATTTCTGGTTTATATTTTATTTTAATTTCGGGTGAGATATTCTCTGATTGCCGAATGTTAACTAGCTGAAATTGTATTATCAACCCCTTTCAATAATTCTGAAAGATGTTGATGATAAATTTCGGGTTTTTAGAAAACAATAAATGTGATAAATATAATAAATGTGATAAATACAATAAATGTGATAAATACAATACTCACAAAAATAATGTGGATATTTTCTGGCAAAAATTAAACTGTTTTCCTTCACGTGGTTATTTTCCCTAGTCGCTCTATAATTCTTTAAACTTGTTTGCATGGTTGACTGACTGCCGTGCTTTGTTATTGGCTTGCCTATATTATGGCGCTTATTGTTGAAATAGTAAAAGAGTTGATTTTTCCTGTTCGTTCGATGACCCAGTTTTTTGCTGCCGCATGTATGAAGACACCGAATAGGTACGGTACGGCATTTCCGCCGGCGTGTTGCGCAACAGGTGTCGATTAATTAATTCAAACAGCCCTTCTCTTCGATAAGATGAGGAACTCTTAAAAAACTGCGAAGTTAAAGAAAAACTAGTGGACTTAAAATATATCAATACCCCTGGGATTTAAATCCCAAAACTGCGATTTTGAAATAAAATCGAGCGATTTTTATTCGATTTTAATTCAAAATCAGTGATTTTCACTAACTTTTTGCTGGGGAAGGTATCGATTCATTTGGGATTTAAATCCCGAAAACCTGTTTTTGGAATAAGATCGATCGATTTTATATCGATTTTAACTCCGAAGACAGGGAGTTTTAAAGCACTAAGAAAAACCCAGACAAATAAATATTCAAGAAGAAAGAGTGACAATGTCACCGTTTCAAATTAAAATCACTCAGCAAACTTCGTATTTGTCAGAGTCTGGAACTCCGAGATTATTACAAGGAATATTAGCAGGAAATTACTTGCAATTATGAATTATTAGCGCGCATGTCTTTTATTAAAACTGTGATAAGGAAGTCCGACAAGACAAATGATATTCGCAGCTCGCACCCAAACATGACTGGGCACCCCGGAAATTCTGGCACTTTGAAAAATTGAAATACCTTGGCAAAGAAATATTAAACAAAACATAGAAAGCCTGCAGGTGTTATGCTTCACTTATGCTGAGAATCAAAGTTCGCCTCAATGGGGAAAACTTGGAAATTCAAGATCAACTGTAAATAAATCAGACGACATATTATGTAATCTTTCGGAACAACGGTTGTTGATAAGATATTTATGCGGACACAAAAAACTATTTCGCTGCAAAATCTAAACGTTGCAGCTGTTTTTCCCCTTCCGGTTCCGTATTTCCTTTACAGTTCGAGTTGTACACCCCCTGGCACCAGGGGGTCACGTCTAGTTTGTAGGAAAACCAGAATCACTCACCCACTCGATACGTCATAACATGCCACTTCCTCAGGCGCCCATTCCGTGTGGGCGAATGGATGCGCGGTTTTCCTTGCATGCAGACTTCTTCTCGCTCCACTTTCGTTCAGTTCCATTCCAGCAGTTTTCCGTATCCGCTCTCCTCCGTTGTTCCTCTTCGAATATCTTTTGCCGAAGATCAGAAATCAGCATACATCGATATTCTTGCACGCTGATCACGTAGTCGAACGTTGCCATATTTCCTGCAGCGAAGTAATCTGTTTCGCAACGAACTCAGCGACCCCAGTCAAGAGGTTCTTCGTTGTCATTTCGTCTGCAATATTTACTATGGCTGCCAAGATTTCTTCCGGAATGACGGAAATCGGTCAGGGAGATGGTGTGAAGCTGAACGGACAGGCAGATGTGCACATGGAAGAAACATCTAACGAAATCCCCGGTGCTTCCGACGTTTCTGGTGATCAGACTGGTGAAAATAAGGATATGACATCCAAAGATTATTATTTTGATTCCTACGCGCATTTCGGGATCCATGAGGTTGGTATCTTCGGTCGAAAACTATTCGAAACTGAAATTTGAGTAAACTCGGCGTTTATTGAATATCATGTATTACAGGAATGTTTTCATTGGTCGGTTAGCCTGTAAACGGGGAAACAACCGGCGTCAGCCTAGTTTTTTTACGTTTGTTGTTTTGCAGGAAATGTTGAAAGATCAGATCCGGACGAATGCCTACAAGGATGCCATCATGCTGAACGAGCATCTAGTCAAAGATAAAATTGTTCTTGATGTCGGATGTGGAACAGGGATATTATCCATGTTCGCTGCTCGAGCTGGAGCCAAAAAAGTCTATGCGGTGCGTTCTGTTGGAATTATTCGTCGTCGTTTTTATAATCGTTTCGTTTTTCGGTCAATACAGGTTGATTGTTCCAATATCGTGATATCGGCTAGGCAAATCGTCAAAGATAACAAGCTTGATCACAGTAAGTTCGTTTCGGTTGTTCATTTCTGGGTCGCCGTTGATTTTTTGCGACGTTTGAATTATAGCTGCAGTTAAAGTTTTCTTTTTGTGTTTGCGTCGTATTTGTGAGGTTTCTTGAATTCCTTCCTTGGAGAAGCAGTTGTTTTCCAATATCTAATTACACATTTTCCTTGATAGCTCTCGTTTTTTTAACGCAGCTTCGTTTTTCAGTCATCACTGTCATACAAGCCAAAGTTGAGGATCTGGTTCTCCCCGACGGCGTGGAGAAAGTCGATATCATCGTCAGTGAATGGATGGGATATTGTCTTTTGTACGAAGCCATGATTGATACGTAAGTTCTTTTTTTAACTTCCGGCTGACCGATTTCTCGTTGAACAACTACTCGGAACTTGTACGTTTCTGCGGACCTTCTCTAATTTTTGTGTTGTTTTTCAGTATTATTTATGCACGTGATAAGTGGCTGGCTCCCGGTGGAATCATGTTTCCTGACAAAGCATCCATGTACATGTGTGCCATCGAAGATCGCGATTACAAGGAGGACAAAATCAACTGTAAGTTTCTGGGATCTTCTCCAGTTTTCTAAGGTCCATTTCTCGATTCTCTCTGTCGAGGTTCTTGTTTGACTCTTCACATTCACTTAATTTTGACCCAACTTCGTTTTCTATTTGCTCAGGGTGGAAAAGCGTGTACGGTTTCGATATGAGCCATATGAGAAACCATGCGTTGTCCGAACCTCTCGTTGATTCCGTTGATGCGCGTCAAGTCGCCACCAACCACACCATGATTTTGGTAAGTTATCTTGGTTTGAGAAAAAATTATCTTGTCTCCTCATTTGAATATTCGGTGCCTTATTTTTTACTTCTAATAGGATATCGACATGTATACGGTGACTGTTGCTGATAAGACGTTCAAGAGTGATTTCACCTTGGTGGCCAAGAGAGATGACTATATTCACGCTCTGGTCGTTTGGTTCGCCGTCGATTTCACCAAGTGCCATCGTCCGATTCGCTTACCTACCTGTAAGTTCCCTTGTTTTTAATGGTTTGAAATCACCGATCAAGAACAGATTTGCTCCAAATTTTGACATCCAAGCAACCAAAACTATTGAACGTTTATTTCCGGTCAGTGGAGTCAAAGCAGATGGAACTGTTAGTAGAACTTGTGAGACTGGAAACGTCATCAACTTTGGTTGGTATTCAGTTGGCGTTTTGAAATCGTTTTTCTTGAATGATTCTGGTAGTGATCGATTTGTCTGGTGATGCTTGTGGAGAAGAAGTTTATTTTATGACTTCCGGCTTGATTTTTATTGCTTTCGTTTTCAAACGGAATTCTGATGTGATTTGTTTGCAGCTCCGGAAGGAGACTACACTCACTGGAAGCAAACTGTCTTCTACCTGGACCAGTATATTTCCATAAAGCGGGGGGAAATGCTTCATGGATCCTTTGCATGCAGTCCTGGAAAAGTGAACAACGTAAGTCAGGAATGTTATCGAAAACTATTTGGTTTACCGGTCAAGTAATGGCTCGCCTTCGTTTTTTAGCGAGATCTGGATTTTGAAATCACCCTTGACTTCCACGGAAAGAACAGTCGTTGCAAAGCCGTGCAGAAGTACAAAATGCGATAAAGCTCCATGTTCTCTCTCGATGCTCTTCTCTCCTCTTGGCTGATGCGGATCTTCATTCGCGGGTTTGGCCATTATTATTTAATCTTTGTTGCTTTGTTTTCTTTTCTTGGCGCGCTATTATGCGGTTTTTGGGGCCTGTGCGGAAGTGCCGTTTCTTGGAACTGCATTTCGTGATAACTATTTCTTGCTGGATGCCCGAAAATGACCGGAAATTGTCTCCTTGAATGGAGACGATAACCTTTTTCTTGCTCTCATATTGACACCATTTTACTGACAATTTTCTGGTACGAAAGAGCGAAAAACAACGAAAACATTACCTTCTCATGGTTTTTCGAATAACAACTCTGATTCTCGGTCACTGTCTGACACACTTGTGAGTGCGAGGGAAAATCACTCGACGACACATTTTCGTAATCATCCAGGTTGAAGTTCTAACCACAACACATCGAGTGCGAGAATAAAAAGTGCCGCCATGAACCGGAAACCGAACTTCCGCAGCCGAATACTTCTGTTACATCCGAAGCACGTCGACAGTTGCGATAAATTTTATCACCACCTTTATGAACATATCAAAATCTATCATCTATCCAATTCAATAAATGTGCAAAAGATATGTTATGAACCAGAATTCTACAGAAGAAACTTCGGAATTTTGGAAAAGTGCTAGTCCAAAAGCAAACTTACACAGCTGTTCCAAACCCGCAATTTCCGTATCAAGATTCTCTCGTGCTTCCGACTCCAGAGCTCTGGTTACGTTGTCGTTGTCTAGTCACAGGTCCGGAGTATGTCGCTCCAGAATTTGGTAAATTCGCGTTTCTTTTGGCTTTCCGTGGAGCAGCTGCTTTTGAGGGCTGGCCACCGCTGCCATCCTTCGAGCTGCCTGACGCTTCTTGAGCTCGAAGATCATCCATTTCTTCCTTCTTGATGGCCTCCGGTCCTCTTTTCGCGCGTTCTTCATCGTCTTTCTTTTTCTTCTCAGC
>JAQIWT010000640.1:0-16873 GCA_034696485.1 Isohypsibius dastychi
TAAGTCCAAATAAATTTTCCACATGCTAAATAAAATTCAGGAATCATATTTCGTTCAAATTAAGCTTGGTGTGATCGGTTTTTGAAGTTACGATATGAATTCAGAAAAGGGGGCAAATCTACCTCGACCCTCGGATTTAAATCAAAAACTGGTCGGTTAAGTCCAAATAAATTTTCCACATGCTAAATAAAATTCAGGAATCATATTTCGTTCAAATTAAGCTTGGTGTGATCGTTTTTTTGAAGTTTCGATAAATTAGAAAGGGAAAAAATTGGACTACCTTAATGGCTCCATATGTTTCTCCTTCCGTTTGATATTTCGCGATCAGTCCGTTAATGTCAATGAATTCTTCATACGTCGGGGAAATCACAGGAATTCCAGGACGCTGAGTTGTTCTCATATTCTTTGAGTGAAGCCATCGCTTCTCGTCAGAAGGCATCGCTGAAAAAAGACAAGGTTTAAATCTGGCGGAAGACATAAGTTCCCTGTACTCCGGCTGAAATTTGGGCATAGGTTTACGAAAAAATAAGGTTTACCGCCGCGTTTTGATTTCAAGAGACTTACTTGATTTTGCAAGATCCGGAGAGCACAGAAGCACAACAAATGCCACCGTCACTGAAAAGAGCTTCTGATGCAATCCCAAATTTGAGGAAATTTGAGAAAATCCGTCAAGGAGATTTGAGATCAAGGAGATTTGAGAAAATCCGTCGCAAAACACATGGAATGAAAGAAGAGAGTCGCGCAATCAGCTATCAACTTTTAGATGGAAATGCCACAGCAAAGTAACGCAGAGCGTTGTCCAAATCAAACTTTACTGCATCTCATGTTGGGGAAGGTTGATGTTGAGGAGGATAAAGCAAGACATTCAAAAATCCACAACAGTGAAACAATTTCGCGCGAGTCTGCTTTGCACAAAGCGACTCGATTTTGAATCAAAGGCGCCTGGCAACCATATTGGACCCTCAGGGGGTTGCCATATTCCTTATGTTAGAAGGGGGGGGGGTGCTTCAGGATTTTTATTTAGGATTTATATTTAGAAAATATTCCTAAATACGGAATATTTGTCATATTCTCGACTACTATTCGTCGGTTTTCTGATCTGTTGAGTCTAGTATATGCCCATTTTAGTATTTGTTTCAGTCTAATCTGATGACCTCTTATTTGTTTGGGTCATGCCAGAATCATTGGGCATAAATCTGTGTCTAAGGATCATGTCTCTCGCATACTCAAGGTTTTTGCCACACTGCGTAAGACGTGCTGCAGCCTCACGCTCTACCGTGGGCTATAATAAAACATGAGTCACGACCACGGAGTTCCACTTGAGTCAGTCAAAACAAAAACAAACCGTCTTTGCTTCAATTGATGCCGTACTTGTGTTCGATTGTTTTCCTTGTTTTATTCCAACGAAGCGACTGATACTGTATGATGGGTCTAGGTGAGCCGCATTCAAACTGTTTTCTCATGATTTCCAGGGTACTCACTACTACGGTAACTGCGATTTCCGAAACGGCGCCAATCATGTTTGCGGGAGAATCGAGAGTATTTTGCTGAAAAACATGTCTCTTCCGAAGTTCGGAAGTTCGGAATCCGAACCGGACCAGCTGCTGGCTGACATATATGGACTCGTGGGAGCGAGATTCTTGGATATCAGTCCTACGATTTCTGTTTTTGCCTCGACTCCAGCTTCAGCATCATGCATGCTGGTCATTGGTGTCTTCTCATTAGACAATTGACGCGAACAAAAGACGCATTTTCCAACATGGCCGATTTGAAAGTTTTGATTTGACTTGTTTTCTGTGCTATAACAAGAACCTGTTCTAGGCGGAGGTGGATTCGAAGGAGGACGATACGACGGAGGGTATGGAGAAGAGGAATATGGAGAAATAGACAGAGGAGGAGGATATGAAGGTAATAAAGATGTTTTGCCTGGTCATGCCTGTATACACCTTTTTATCGCATGCGCCAGTGCCACTCACTTGCAGCAATTTCTGACGAACTTTGTGCTACTGAACTTCAAGTTGAATGGCTTTCCCAGGATGGGGGGGGGGGGATGGGTGAATTCGTGGATAATTTTGGAATAAAAAACGGAAAAAGGGTCAAACTCGAAAAATTCTTCAGCTGTTGACCAACTGCTGTCGAATTGTGCTCCTACCCTTAGACAGTCTCCCAGCCATAAGACTAAGCCCGCAATGAATATCCTCAGAACATGCTGACGGGTGTCTAGCAGACGAAAAACAACGGTGGATGATATACTACATTAACCACTTCATCTGCAGAACTTTTATTGGGTGCTGCCTTGTTGTATATTGCATCAAAGATCGAAACAGACGATGCAAAAAAGAATTCCAGTAGCCCAGGTCCAGTTAGTGATGATAGTGGAGATCATCGTACGCGAGAGGAGGCAGAAGCTGATTTCAAGCGTTACGAGGAAGAGTACACCCGTTTCAAATCAGCGGAAAGTCAACGCGAATCCTACAGTAGCCACACGCAGGAAGATGACGAAGAAAGCTGTCCCTCGGATGACGGCCATGACGATCATGACACTGAATGGAATACCGCCACAAAGGTTGCAGCAGCTGTTGGGGTTGCAGCGCTGGCAGGACTGGCCGGCTACCTTTATTGGAAACACATGCAACCTGCAGCACCTGAAGCGGTCACCGCTGGAAACGAAGTGCGAGACCGACAGGTTGATCTTAAGCCTGACGAGAAGCTCGAAATCAGAGAAGAACATCCCATTGGTTTCTCACGCACAGAGATGGATCAAGACCTGGTCGCCGGAGCGGCATCTGGAACCGAAGGCGCTCTGATTATCGGTGCAGGCATATGCCTTATGAGCGTTTTAACTATCCCTGTATCACCAGCAGCCGCCATGATGGCTTGTTTGACCAGTATCGGGGTTTTTATTGGGGGATTATACACTGACGTGGCCGCTCACAAGAGCAAACACGGTACGTTGACAAGGAGTTATGTCTCACAGTTATGTCTCCCTAGCTCTTAGCGCTCCTGTTGTTTACGTATTTCACGTATCAGTCGGAGATCTTTTCACTATCTTTGCTTAAGTAGGTGCTCAATCAGCTGGTCGAAATCAGGGAAACGGACAGTCGAAAAGCAACGAGAGGGCGAGACAGTCAGATGCCATCAATTCAATCGAACCGGTAGCCACTGGAGGACAAGGTGGTGGTGACGAAAACCCGCGTAGACAACCAGAATCCAGCCGAGCGCACTTGATCGAAGAAGTAGAGGTTTTTTGCATCATTTTATCACCATTGCGTTCACAATTCATGTTACATTTAAGGTGCCGGTGATCAACATGCAGACGACACTAAACAGCATTGCCCGATTTGCAGATGCTGGACATCGGAGAATCGCCACAGCTGCTGTCGATGATTTCTGTGCTATGCTAGAGCCGATCGCCCAAGCTCAGACCAACGGTCTCAATCAGACCGAAAACCCAATAGTTCATGTAACCCGCCATGATACCGCAAGCAGCACCCGCGGAGATTTGGTGGGTGTCTCTGGGCGAATTGAGGATGTCTACGCAGTGATCGGTCGCTCTCATCTTCGATCTAATACTGAGCGAGGTAGCCATTGGAGAGAAGTTTCTGAAATTGTTCGTCAACGAGGAAACTGCTACATTGCTGACGATGGTACTAGATATTATCTGGATGATGATGCTGGACATATTATCGCGCGCACCCACGGTGGCCCGGATGACCCCGATACAAATCTGTTTCCCCAGTCTTGGACCTGTAATCAACGTGGAAGGTGGCGAGAGCGAGAACGTGGGATCCGTGAGTTTCTGGTAGGAAGTGAATCGCGCATCGTGTTGCAGTATGTTCGGCTGTATTACGATGACCCCGTGTATGAAGACAGACCGAATAATCTGGTGGTAGTTGTGATCAAGTGTGAGAACAGTACAAACTGGGGTGAGGTCACTGTGGATGTCATTGCGAACGAAACAGAAGTCTCTAGAGAAAGACTGGCGCAGTTGCCGGAGAACGTTCGGAAGGAAGTGGATGAGAAGCAGAAAAAGAGAGAAGGAAAGAAGAGAAGTTCGGCTGTTCAGAAGAACAATGAATGACCGGAGCTGGTTGAAGGTCCCGATTTACTGAGCAACCCGTTTTGCGTTGAGATGTGGTTAATGTTTGTGCTCATTTACTCAATTGCGCACATCTTGTTTAATCGAGAATCCAACAAATATCAACTAGCGTCACAGAAGCGATAGCTCAAAGTGCATCCTTTATATGTGATTGATAGGTTGAGAAAACCTGTGTAAACTGAAAATAATCCAATAAAGACATTCTCGAATCCCTATTCTCGCATATTTCAAGCAGTCATGTTTCACTTTGTCGGTATTTAGTCTATCTGATCTAATCCTGGAGTTCCATTTTCCGCCCACTGCGTGAAGCCGGCTTACCAAACCACCCAGGAACCATTTTCTCAGGTTCGTTTTTGGCTTCGGCAGCTTGCAAGATGTGAAGGTTTGCGACATGTTCCACTAAGCTTTATTCTCGTAAATGCACATCATACGTCGGTGCAGAATTGTTCAAATTCACTTAAGAGTTTTCACTGAAACAGATATTCTAGAGACATGAGCATCCTAACCTCAGCTGTACAAATACCAAACCAAAATCATGCAATCCTACAAACAAGACCTGCCAAGCCTGGAAAAGCATTTCAGGAGCTATGTGTCTTCCGGCACGAATAAATTATAATATTCTGGATGCGAATTCCTAGCGTGATTTAGGAACATTTTCGGACCGCCAAATGGACGCTCGCATATTTCACACCACTTCATCTCGCCCATAAAAGTTTCGATCAACTCAGAGTCGCCAGGGTCCGCATCCGGGTGTATTTTGTTCAAGTGCTCAACCGTCAGTTCCTTCGTGAAGAATCTTCTCTTTTCTCCCGTACACAATCGACAGCGAAACATTTCAATTTTCCGTGATGGAAGGTTGAGTTCTGGTATGTCGAATGTCGACATTTCAGGATGGCGAGATTCCAAATGTGCGCTGAGCTCTTTCCGTCTCAAAAATCCCACCTGACATTCGCGACATTTGTAGAAGCTGACTTCGTAATTGTCCGAAGCGGGTAATACCAGAGTCTTTCGCTTCTTCATTGTGGTTTCACACTCGACATGACGTCTAATGTGCTTACGCAGCGTAACCTTGTGCTTGAACTTCCGCCGGCAGTGCGGGCATTGTAAACCAGCCTATAGAACAAGCACTCTTTTAGTTCCATCTTCATAACGAATTTTAAAACAACTATCTCGACGATTACCGTAATTACCAAATTAGCATAATATTTCTCAGTTCGCCTTGGTCATCTCACGGAGTTCCAGTGTATTTTCAAGTTTTAAATGCGATATGCAATGACTACCGAGTCATTTATGTTTGCTTCCCGGTGAAGCGGTTAGTCTCCGCCAAAATTAAGGATACACTTCTACTTGTTCTCTCAGGACGCAGTATATAGGATAGGACACAGACGTATCCTTGATTTTGGCGGAGACGTATACGTGGGCTCGCAAATATTAATTTACAATCTTTATGAGATGGCCAGACTCAGTTATCATACGCAGACGGTTATTTACTTATGGAGCCCACGTAGCGAATTGGTCAGAGAGAATCATCTCAGGTTACGCAATAATTCTGACGTTCAGTTAAACCTTGCCCACGCAAAAATTCGAACTTCAAAACACAGAACGAAAGTTTTTTGGTGCTGATCACGAATACCCGGACTTACGATTCGGATAAATCACTGCCCGATAGGACAGAAAAAAGGAAAAGGAGAGGATGAGCATTGAGCGAAAACGTTTGTGCTTTTTGGGATCGGCGAGACAAAAATCTGTGTTTTCGCGTTGAAAATGTTTGCTTTCTCACCGAAACCATTCATGAGTCTCAAAGCGTATTGTAGTTATCCAGTGCAACGAACAATTCCATTGTGAACTTTTCAAAACCAGAAAACAAACTCACCTCGAGGTGAGTCAGTTGATGCACTTTCAAGCGGTTCTGGAGACTATAAGCTTTTCCACAAATCTCGCAGATATGCTTCTTATCCTTATGGACGTTGACGTGGTGATTCCTAACCAAGTTGGGGGTCTTGAAATGTTTCGCACAAAGCAAGCAGTGGAATCGTCCGTCAACGCAATGGGACTTCTTGTGGGCATCCATAAGAACGAGCGGGAGTTCAATGGAGCACATACTGCACTTGATACTATTGGCAGCGGGATTCTTGGTGTTATGCTGCATTGTATAATGACATGATAATCCCTTTGAGGTCGAGACAGTCTCACCACAGATGTCGCAATGTAGCAACCCATCCTTCAAAAACAGTTCATTACAATACGGTCCAAGGCTTCAAAGGGCAACACCTACATCATCCGCAGAAGTGGCTTTTCTGTGTTTTCCAGTTTTAATGTGCTCGTCCAGCCTGCTTTTCACTTTGTACCTAGCTGGGCAGACATCACACTTCCACTTCCAATCTCGAGACACCTACAAAATTCTCATATAGGCACGAGCAAGATCGAACTCGTATTTCCGAAATACTTCGAAGTGAAATTTAGGTTCATTCATTTAAACTTTTTTTCAATTACTCGTTTTTTCAAGGTCAGGTTCGACTTTTTCTCAATTTCAGAGAACGAAAAAGAGTACAAAAACGTTCCATACTTATGGAATACACATTACGCAAAAAACACTCCATTTTACCGCACAAAACGGGAAAAAACACTCCATTTTACCGCACATCCACTTACTTTTTTGTGAGTGTTGAGATGTCTGTCTAACTTCTTTTGCGTGGTGGCTTTCTCGCAAATTTCACACACAGCATCTTTAGGGACATGTCTAGTCCGCATATGCGTCTTGATAGTTTTCAAGTCCGTGCAGGTTACCTTGCAGAACTTGCACTGGAATCTTCCGTCGATGCAGTGAGTCATCTCATGGCGGAACAACCGAAGCGGTCCCATCACTTCCATGGGACAGAAACAGCACCGCGAAAGTTCGTGCATGTAGGTCCGATGCGCCTCCATTCCCTCCGAACTTGCACTAGCATAATCACAGATTTCGCATCGGAGCATCTTTTCTTCTAATTTCTGCAACTCAAATCATATACGAATAAAAGTAACGCAAAATAATGTACGCCTGATTCAGAAAACTTACAGCGGCATAAGAGCTGAAGGGTTGCTCAAAATTTTCGGGTAATTCAGATTCCGGAAGTGTGGTACCATGTAAGTCCTGGTCACTAACAGGATGCAATTTGTTAAGATCACATAATTTTTCCAACTTTTCGCAATGAACAAACTTTAGGATTATCGCGAATTCCGAAGGTGAGGGTGAAAGAAGCGAGGGATTCTCCGACGGTGCAAAATCCCTGCAATCGGGATCTTCTGGTCCGCCAAGTATATTGCCACCCGTTCCATAATCCGTGAAAGATTCGGTAATTTTCATCTCAATTTCCGAAGCTGGAAGTTGTTCATCCTGAAGCTGCGGTTTTCCTTTGCAATTCGCTGTTGCTTTCTTTATTTCGATCGCGTAATTTTGCGCATGCCGAATTTTCAGCTCTTCTCCAACGGCAATATTGCGAATGGTGACGAAATAAACTTTTCCAGCGATTTGGAAGGAGACCATATTCTGATCTTCCGAGTTGCTGGCGTCGCGGACAAATTTCATCCAGTTGCAATCATCGTCACATTCCAAAGAATAACCAACCCAGAGACTCTGATCATTTGAAATAATCAAGTAACGCGAATCTGAGGGTATGATGTTTGGTTGAATTGGTGCGATCAAAGGTCCAAAGAGTGATCGAACAGGAATTCCGAATCGACTGACAACAACTCGTTCTGAAAAAAGGACTGTTTAAAAACAAATCAATTTCGGGGAAATACTGCAAAACAGAACAAAACATCATGAGTTGCCTTACGTTGCTCAATGTTCTGGAAGTCAAGAAAATCCGGAAGAGTTGCCGTTGCTCGATTCCGCGAATGACCTATTTGACAATGCAAATCTGAATCAGACGCAAAGCTGGGTAACACAACTCGAGTAGAACTTTCAGGGATGAAAACATTGTCCGCGAAATAAACACACGATCTGATGCAGCATTCATTTTGCATGCATTGAAGATATGATGAGCAGATCGAGCACTGGCTTCTCGGGTATCCATCCCGCCGCATCGCCATCGAATGTCCAAGAGATCAAAAGCAAAATAGATGGTTTTTCTTTCGGAACGCCAACTCGAATTCAACCATCTCGTGGAATGTAAATACTGTACAAATACTGTAAATACTTGTACAGTACGAGTGATCTAAAATACCCCCTGGGGGTTGGGTATGCGGCAACATTAGGGGCCCATTGGCAATGATTTGTATTTGACCTGGTAAGATAAGTAGTAACATGACATGAGCTGAACTCTACATGCGACTGCAACCGTTTTTCTGAATTCATCAGATTTCCTGAAAAAATCGTTGGAAATTATCCACGCCTACGTTCGCAACACCGAAATGAATTGGAATCAATTTGTGGACCAATGGCGGATTTATTTCAGGATTTTATCCCATAACCGATTTGACTCGCAACTACGCATAAAAACGGGTGATGAACCATTAAATTTTAATACTATGATACGATTCCCAGTTTATATGTAGCTGTAGGATGATTATCTTGTAATGATCCAGATGCCGCTCCTTAGCGTGCTTCAATAACGCTCGAGGTCCGCCAGTTGGACGTTCACAAATTTCACACCACTTCTTCTCATTCATGCTAACCTTGATGGAGTCAGCAGGGTCAGCTTCCGGATGAAACTTGGCCGAATGTTGTTCAGCCTTCTTTTTGGTGCAGAATACATGACTTCCCGTCAACAACGACAGCGAAACGACAGCGAAACACTTCAATCTTGCGAGCTGGAAGATTCAGGTCAGGTATGCCACTTGTTGACATTTCGGGATGGCGAGATTCCAAATGTGCGCACAGATCTTTCCGCGTCGTGAATCCCACCTGGCATTCCCGGCATTTGTAGAAGTAGGCTTCGTAATCATCATATGGCGGCCCCCACGGGCCAAAATGAAACAATCCCACTCGTACCAGACCACACCACTCATACAACACATATCACACATACCACACAACTCAGATCTAGAGTGAGCACCATGCAATGCCGGCCATTGGGCATGGGCACCACAAACAAGCTTTGTCAGAAAGACAACTCTGACCACATATGCCATACAACGAACACCACTCCGCTGACAAATCACGTCACACACACTGCTGGTACGACCACAAGATGTTTTGCGTATCCACATCCTATGAAAATGTTAGATCACCAGGTTTTTTGCCCCCCCCCCCCTCCCCAAAGGAGTTGACCTATGTGAGACCCATGGGATAGTGTCAGTGCTTTCCAAAGCAGCCCGGTGAGTAATCGTTAGATGGGAAATTCATTTCTCTATTCAGCGATGTGCGAGTTTGCAAGACGGTGCCAATTGTCTCCAAGTGGGAGCTGTAAAACTGGGTGCCGGTCAGAAAGCAATGGAGCTTTTTGACCATTTTTTGTCGCAGCAAAGTTTACATCCGAAAAGCTGCTAATTGAGGGATCAGAATTCCGTGTTCCTCATATCAACACGCACTTAAGACTTATTTTCACAGTAGCAATTCGTTTCAAGTGAAAAAAAAAGGCGTGGGAGAAACCTGGCCCAAGCCAACAGCGGCAATAATCGGTTGTTTTCATGGTTTTCTGAGGTGCAGAAACCGAGAAAGCCAGAACGTGGTCCACGAGACATATCAGTTTGTTTGTGGTTCTCCTGACTACCACAAAAATGGTTTCGCAGGCCGTTTCGATCCGCCAGAAGACCACCACCAGCGCAAAACCAAACGTGACCAACCACGTGTACGCAAAAGCGGGTTTCTGACGATTTTCGGTTTAACGACCGTGCTGTATCTTCCAGCTGCTTCAACCAATCTTAACAAATTTGTCCAGAATAATGTAGCGCTTTAAAAACTGAGTCTGAACAGCTTCCAAGACGCGGGGGGAAAAAACGTGTTTCTGGGTTTGGTAGACTTCAAGTTTTTTGGCTTGTTTTTGGGGCAAGCAAAATAACTTTCGACCATTTCTTGTTCTTCTGAAACTCAGGGCGGAAGTCTGCGTTCTACCGTTCAATTGGACAACAGGCAAGATAAAAAAATGAACTTCACGTTGGCTGTACTGAAAGCCACAAGCTTTGATGCAAGAGGGGCGAGGTGCACAATCCCAGAGTTTGCAGTAAAAAATAGTGGACAACCCGGTATCTTGAAAAATATTTTCGATGGAGGTGAGGTTTCGGATGAACGGGGCATTTTAGTTTTTGAACTGACACCATCCCATGGGTCTCACATAGGTCAACTCTTTTGGGGGGGGGGGGGGGGTGGGGCAAAAAACCTGGTGATCTAACATTTTCATAGGATGTGGATACCCAAAACATCTTGTGGTCGTACCAGCAGTGTGTGTGACGTGATTTGTCAGCGGAGTGGTGTTCGTTGTATGACATATGTGGTCAGAGTTGTCTGTCTGACAAAGCTTGTTTGTGGTGCCCATGCCCAATGGCCGGCATTGTATGGTGCTCACTCTAGATCTGAGTTGTGTGGTATGTGTGGTATGTGTTGTATGAGTGGTGTGGTCTGGTATGAGTGGGATTGTTTCATTTTGGCCCGTAGGGGCCGCCATAGATTTATGAACGACTGTCGCGTTTCCTGTGACCATTCCTGTCACTGAGGCTTCGTTGTCAACACTGGCATCTTCCACGACAATACAGAATGTGATGCCGAGAATACGGAGTACCGCGTTCCTAATCTGCAATCAAATCCCTCAGGCTAAGTACAATATTGACGAATGGGAGAATTCCAGTAACAGATTTAGAATACCTCCGCACTCATCATAACGAATATGATCGGATTATATATAACTGATGACTTCGCGATGGCAGCAGCAATAACATGGCGAAGATTAAAATGTTCGTCACTGTGTGGTTTTTGGCCTTCAATGAGATCAAGCACGACACTCAGTGCATAAGGTGCCCATGCTGCCAGGAAGAATATAATCAGCAGCAGACTGACTTTCGCAGCACGAACACAGCTATCGTTTTTTGCAACGCTTCTCATCTGTAAAGAATGACATTGGTGATCGAGAAGCTGCAAAACGCGGCAGAAACCTCCCCACCTTTCGAAGCTGAGTCCACATTTTGCGCCATGACGTAAATATGATGGTTAGCGGAACGACGAACCCAAGAAACATGAGAAATACGGTGTAGCCTTGATCAAGCAGATCGTGTGATCCATAATCCAGTGAACATGATAGCCTCGAGGACTCCAGGATATACCTGGAATAAGGCGAAGATAACAAGGTTAACCTGAAACCATGCGAAGTTAATGTCACTCACCGGTTGACCCCGAAAAACGGTGGAATCATCAAGGTAACGGCGATCGCCCAAGCTGCAATGCAAACCAAGTTATGAAACTTAATTCTTTTCTGGAAGTCGGTAGTTTAAAAAATGGAATTAGACGTTTTTGTGGTAAACTGGGATCATTACCAATGACAATTCCGGTGAATGCGCCGCACCCGGTAACCTCTCCGTTCGTGCGCAAGACTTTAAAACAACGCTCGAAGGAAATGAGTCCCATGATGTACATCGCCGATATACCTAAAATTATGTGATCCGTGAAAATTAGATGACTACGAGCCACCATGAAAGTGCATTCCAACATCCATGCCGACCTCCTCACCTGATGTCCCACCAGAAAACATGTACAATTTGCATCCAGTTTCCCCGAAAATCCACTTTCCCGCAACGGAAGAAACCAACAGAAACGGAATACCTATGCAGAAAAAACATGGAATTGGTTGCGGTAATCGACAGTAATTACATAGTTTCAAAAGCAACTGAATCCATTACGGCAACCACGAACGTGCGATATCGACTCACCAGATGTCGTCAAGAACAAATTTCCTGTGGAAATAATGAATTCAGGTTTATTTATACTTGGACGATTTCATACCACCTTTCAAGATTTTGTTATAAGTACCTGCGCTCAGTGCGGCGAGGAAGATGCAATGTGGTGCCTTCCTTAATTTTGGCGAACAGGCAATCGCAGCACAAATCAACGTATTGCCGAACAGCCCAAAAATGAATATAACACCAAGGACAGAAGCCAAAATTGTTCGGACATCTCTGGATACAGGTGAAGTCAAAGCATTGTCAGCTGTCCCATTGAAAAAGTTTAGCATTCTAGATAACGACATACCCAGAGGATGGACGATTCAATTCCAAGACTAAACAACAACACGGTTGGAAACACGGTTGGAAATTCGGGAATAATGACACTGAGCATCTGAACGTATCCTTTTTATACCCTCTTCCATTTGGTTTACGGAGGAGTCAAGGGCATGACGGAGGAGAGATTTCCGGCTCAGTCCGCTCTTAATTGATTCTCTGAAACCGCCGGTCTTCACCAAGATGTGAATCAGGGCGACAAACATGATATTGGTATACCTAGGTTAAGTGCGGTATGCGTGATATGATTGAACTCTTATTCAATTTAGTAAACACGTTATAATGATCATGTTGCCAACATGCTGGAACGCCGTTTGAAGGTCAGTTTGTTTTGTATTTGTCTGGAATCGCTTAAATGCGAACTAGAAGCGTACGCCATTCCCGCCATTACTGAAAATCAAAAAGGTTTTGAATTTTGAAAATGACCTGATCCGCCACTGAATCTGTATGATTATGCGAAAATGATTTTCCATTGGAATCTTGCTTCGTTTGTTGTGTTACAGCACTACACCTGATCAGGTGCAGAGCTTCCAGAAAGTTGATCTCCTGGTTCAAGAAAATGTTTTTCGCTTGTTGCATTGCAGCTATACATCCCCAAAATGCCATTCAAAAGACAAAAGCAGAAAACTCTGCCAAAACAGCGTGCCTTACTTACAATGATAGCTCCCAGTGAAGGCGGTGTGTAATAGGTGCTACAGCTTAAAACCTCATTTGCACCCTGAAATTAAAATGTTCAAATACTATATAGAAAAGGATGTGCAGTATGAGCATTTAAGAACGCGATTTCAAGCTGAAATGGTGATGATATTCGTGGTCGATCGAATCATGGAGGTTTTGGCTCACAGTCAGTTACAAAAGCTCGTCTTGAAGGTCACCTGGTATGTTTTCAAAAACGTCGAAAGTTATCACGTTGCTATAAATATAATGCGGTGAATGTCCAGCCGTTTGTGGGTGGACACTCCATAAAATGATCTGGTTCTTCGTTACAGCCAGTGTGCACTGCGCAAGAACGGAAAAGTCCGAAGCATCTACTGTTCTGAGTGTCCAAATCTCATCCCTGACATCAACCATCTTCGAACAAACGGTGTTAAATAAATGATGAGCTTCTTCGACATTTCGTGTTCCACGGTGATCCACCGTTTGTCGCAGTTTCGCGGGACACGATGCGACTCCATGCAGGTCAGACTGCTAAAAGGAACATTTGAAAATGAACGGCAGGTGAAATGGTTCGAGTGGAAGATCTGGACCTTACCCGCTGGGGAATATCAGATTCATTGCCTCACTGATATCTGGATCTAAAATTCAATTTCAACCCAGTTCATGTATACAGTAGCTGTACGCCGTGGAACACGGTGTAAACAGCGTTCTAATTCAGGATCTTTTTCTCGTTTTAACTCGCAAATCGGTCATGGATTCACACTACTCAAAAACAACATCTGCAAAAACTGACATCGGTGAACAAGAAACTGCAACATGTGCCAGAACCTCCCCACCTTTCGAACCTGCGTCCACATTTTGCGCCATGACGAAAAGATGATGGTCAGTGGAACGACAAACCCAAAAAACATGAGAAAAACGGTGTAGCCCTGATCAAGCAGATCGTGTGATCCATAATCCAGTGAACATGATAGCCTTGAGGATTCCAGGATATATCTGGAATAAGGCAAAGATAACAAGGTTGACCTGAAACCATGCAAAGTCAACGTCACTAACCGGTTGACCCCGAAAAACGGCGGAATCATCACAATAATGGCGATCGCCCATGCTACAAATGCAAACCAAGCTATAGAATTTCTGTCTTTTGGAAGTTCTTGGTCTAAGATATGGATATGGACGTTTTCTTGGTAAACTGGGATCATTACCAATGACAATTCCGGTGAATGCGCCGCACCCGGTAACCTCTCCGTTCGTGCGCAAGACTTTAAAGCAACGCTCGAAGGAAATAAGTCCCATGATGTACATCGCCGATATACCTAAAACGATGCAACCCGTGATGATTAGATTAAAAACGAACCTTCATCACTATAGTCCTGTTGACCTAACCTGATGTCCCACCAGAAAACATGTACAATTTGCATCCAGTTTCTCCAAAGATCCATTTTCCAGCAATGGAAGAAATCAACAGAAACGGAATACCTATTCAGATTGAACCATGGAATATGTAGCCATAATCGGAAAGTAATTACAAAGTTCCCAGCGCAACCGAAGCCATTACGACAAGCACGAACTTGAGATATCGACTCACTAGATGTCGTCAAGAATAAGTTTCCTGCGGAAATGGTAAACTCAGGTTTAAGTATAGGTGGATGATTTCATGACATGTTTCGAGGTTTTTTGTTTAGTACCTGCGCTCAGCGCGGCGAGGAAGATGCAATGTGGTGCCTTCCTTAATTTTGGTGAACAGGTAATTGCGGCACAAACCAATGTATTTCCGAACAACCCAAAAATGAATAATACACCAAGAACGGAAGCCAAAATAGTCCGAACTTCCATGGATATCGGTGAAGTCAGTGCATTGTCCGCTGTGCTATTGAAAAAGCTTGGCATGCTAGATAACGACATAACCAGAGCAAGAAAAATTGAATTCCGGGGTTTGAAAACAGGGTTGAAAATACGGGAAGAACGACGAGCATCTGAACATGTTCTTCTTTTATACCTTCTTCCATTTGGTTTAAGGAAAAGTCAAGGGCATGACGGAGAAGAGATTCCGGCTCGACCCGTTCCTAATTGATTTCTTGAAAGCGCCAGTGTTCACCAATGTGGATCAGCGCGGTAATAGGATATTCGTATACCCAGGTTAAGTGCGGTATGCGTGATATGATTGAACTCTAATTCAGTTTAGTAAACACGTTATAATGAGCATGTTGCCAACATGATGGAACGCCGTTTAAAGGTCAGCTTGTTTTGTCTTTGTCTGGAATCGCTTGAATGCGAGCTAAAAGCGTACGTCATTCACGCCATTGCGGCCGAAAATCAAGTGTTTTGGATTTTGAAAATGACCTGATCCGCCACCGAATCTCTATGATTTTGCGAAAATGGTTTCCCATTGGAATCTCGTTGACGCTTGTTGTGTACAGCACTACTGATTAGATTCAGAGCTTCCAGAAAGTTTACCTCCAGCTTCAAGAAACACTTCCTTTGTTTGTCGCAATTACTTCTCAAAAATCCTGGCAAAGTCACTTGTCTCATTAAACAGAAACTTCCGTGTGCATTATAACCTAGTGCTAAGCAGCTTGAAATCTCAAGGGATGACTGGATTCTGTACGATGTGAGGTATGAGCACTTTGGAACACGAGCTGGAGCTGACCGCCAGTTACAAAACCTCGTTTCAATGGTCGCTTACAGCACCGTATACTCTCAAAAACGTCGGCAGGTGTCACATTGATAGATTTCTATAAATGTAACGCAGTGAATGTCCATCCATTTGTCAATGGACGCTTTACAAAGCGATCTAGTTCACCTATACAATCAGGTCATCCTATACAATCAGTGCATCCTATACACTCAGTTACCTATACCTATATAGTTCACCTATACGCAGGATGCAATGCGTATGAACTTGGGAGTGTGATAGACCAACTGGGTTTATATATAAAGTCACCCAGAGGCGAAAACTACGTTTCAGTTCCGTACAGGCCCAATTCATGGAATTCACTCCTGACATCAAGCATCTTCGGTCAAATTGCGGGAAATGAAAAGCCAAGTGCTTTAACTTCGCTGTTCCACGTGGACCCATGTTCCTCGCAGGCTCTGGGACTACCATAGGATTCGACATCAGGCAGAAATCGGTACACTTATGGTGAACTTGATATTCTATAGTCAAGGCAGGGGGCAATGGGCAGTGGGTGAAACGATCTTAGCAGACGTCTGGGAATGGTCTGCTGGGGGAATGTTACCTACTTCCGATATCCAAAGAACAGAATAAACCAGTTGGTTTTCGCAAGTGGTTTTGTCAACCGTTCTGATTCAGCAATAAATTACTTCAACAGTTATTCAACATGGTTTATTCAACAAATGTGATCTAAGACGCACATATTACTCTCGTCGTCGAGATGCTCCGGAACGACATCTGGCGGACGGGAAATTTCATCTTTTCGGAGACCACACTCTGTAAACGATTGCTACTATATGAAATATGAATATTGTGTTATTATCTACAAAAACATCGAGCTAAGACCTCTTTCTTTGAGTTGTTTTTAACCACACAGTCTCATGTATACGTTCCCTGAACAGCAGCAAACACATTCATTTAATTCGTTTCTGCTGGTGCAAAAACCATTCTTCTACTGTATTGTCACGCATTTGATTGTGATTGACAACACTAGGCCGGAAGTGACAGGCCGGCGATCGAAGGGCGGCCACATGCACTTGAATCCCTCATCAATCCCACTACATCACAAACTCTCATCCATCAGAGAAAAAACTCCGCCATTACGAGGATCGATGGAGGAAAGAAAACGACTTGAACAGATCCCGCTTAATTGCATAATAATCTTCGCAGCTCTTCCAAAGTCATAAGTTACGACAGGCTGGGAAACCGGCGCAACGCTGCCCTTATGACTTTCCCAGCTGCTCTTTCACATATAA
>JAQIWT010000641.1:0-16869 GCA_034696485.1 Isohypsibius dastychi
TATCAGAAAAATATGCTGAATTCGAATCCAGCATCAGGGGTCCGAAAATTAGCTTGAGGTAAAACCCTATATAACCAAAATGGCCGCCGTCGCTATGAATTCCGCAATCGATGCTGTTGTTTACTCTGAGACAGATTTGATCGTTCACCGATTGCGAATTGACCGTACTTACAAAAAGGCCTTCTCCATGAGACACTTCGCAGGGGAGCTAAGATCAATGAAGTTCCTGAATTCTGATGCTGGAATCCAAGACCCAACACTTCGAGGGGGAGAATGGCAGATGATATTCCACCCAAATGGCCTGCGACTTCATCCTTCGGGGAATTCATTTTACGTTTCTTTGGAGTATCGCAACCCGACAGATGTCGAAATTCAAAACAAATTCCTAGCCATTATTAAAATCAGGTGAGCTGAAAAGCCTTTGTTTGTGATTTTAATAGAATGAAATGTTTTCCGTTTCTGTTTTGAAGTGTGGATGATCAAGGCAGCGTTATCAGGGAATGGTCTGTTACCGGATGCACCGCTACACAGGTGCCTCAGATGATCACCACGAGTAATCAAGAGCATGCCCAGTGTTGGAAAGGATATTCGTCACCGTATGAGTGCCTTTTGTACGGGAAACTCACCGAAGAGCGAAAGACAGAGCTGGGAGTTGAGCGAGATTTTAGATACTTCGTCGATGGAAATCTCCGAATCATCGCTGAAATTCAAATTTTCATTCCAAGTGAAGCAACTGGTGGATTACGGCGAGCCATGTCTCCGTTGGCATCACAGATGCTCAGTCACATCACCTACATCTTCGACAGCAAAGCAGGAGCTGACTTTGTTCTGGTGTCAAGCGAGGGAAAAGAACTCCCAGCTCATTGGAGCATCCTTATCGCTCGTTCGGAAGTCTTCAAAGCTATGTTGGCAATTGACTCCAAGGAGAGCCAGGCTGGACGTTGCGTAGCAGATGACTGCGACGAAATCACGCTTGTGGCATTGATGGAATTCATGTACGGACGAGAACCGCCCAACATGGCGGATATCGCGAAGGAGTTGCTTTATGCAGCGGACAAATATCAAGTGATGCAATTAAAGGAGCTTTGCGAGGAGCAGTTGGTGTCGACTCTAACTGTCGAGAGCGCTGCTGAGGTGAGCTCTACTATTGTTCAGCTAGAGTACGAGCTGAGAGATTTGCTGTCTTGTAAAGGTTTTGATTCTGGCTGATCGTCACGCTGCGGAACTGCTTCGTCAAAAAACCATCTCTTTCATCGCAGGTCACAAGAAAGCATTTGTGGAAAGTGGTGGGTTTAAAAAGATCTTGAAACACAGTTCTGAACTGGGAAACGAACTTCTGGTGTGGATGGTTTGAATGCGTCTCTCTTTGAAAGTCCCCTGATGCACTTCCAGATACCTTGAGTTTTTGGTTTGGTTCATTCTACTAATGCCGCCATCTAGAATTTGGGTACAGCTTACCATGGAATTACTACGATTCTTTTGTCCAGTGTTTGTTTGATGAGAATTTGTTTCACACAGTCTTCCAAAAACTTGAAGAATGCCTTTCGCAAGCATACAGGTATGTATCAGCGTGCTCAAACTATTGATTGGATATAAACTTAAAACTGCAGCAAGCAAACAAAAACAAAGCTTCCACGTTGAGATGCGTACCAACCCCTCAGCCATTTTGTGTGCATGAGATTACTCTGCCATTCTCATCAGAAATTTTCTATTTTGAACTCGGACCTCTTGATCGTTCCGTCTGACTGAAGGGCAATGCTTTAGTTTGATCCTCGACGCTAGCTCTTCCAGCGCATCCACACAGCACTCGATATCCCTGCCGAAACTTCGAATTTGATAGACCGTACAGAATCGGATTTGCCGCTCCGTTGGTGTGGGCCATGATGATCGCCACAACGTACATCCATTTCGGAATGATATTTGGTTGATTGGCCAGGACAAACATTACAAATGGAGTCCTGTTCGAAACAGCAAAGCAAGCTTCAGTCTTACCTTTGTGTCGCTATCTTCATGAAAAAGAAACTCACCAGCAGACGAGGAACAAAAAGAATGCAGCGAACAGTGTTTTAGCCAGCTTGATATCCGATTGAGTATATCGTGGAGCGCGGCGCTTTTTTGGGGCAGGGACAGCACCAGGATTCATCGAGCTAACATGAGTAGAGAAAGCAGCTGTGATCGTCGGCTCAGGAACGACCAGTTTCTTGTGGTTCTGCACTTTGGTTTTCGTATTGCGTACTTTGAGGAAAATCTTAGCGTAGCAGAAAAAGATTCCAGTCAGTGGTACGGGAATCCCCATTGCCACTGGAAACCAATTAATCATTGTGTTAATGGTGAATGCGTACAACAAACCTGTACTCACTGTAGAAAATGGCATACGAGTGAGTTAATCTGCAACAAAGGTCATCATTTAAACTCCAGATTCAGTGCAAAGAAAACACCACTGACATTCCAACAGTGCAGATGTAGTAGTCCCTATCAAACTTGTTCCCAGCCCAGCCTGATGATTAAAACATTGGTTTTGTTTTAAGTTCAAAAACATATTTTGTAGAAGCCTCACCGAAGAAGGTCGGCACATGCACTGCGTGAGCAAACACCCAGATGCCGACGCACATCATGATAGAGTTCCGTACCGTGTAGATTGTTGGGTAGAGATGCGGTTTGCAGATGAGTATGTACCTAGGACAAAGATAATCGCTGTTTTCAAGAAATACGAGAAATAGTTTTGAGTAAAAACGGTAATCAGAACGTCTTTGTTAGTTACAGTTCAGTGCACTTTTCTGTCGGTTGCTGATTGGTTAAAATCTAGGACGCTCTGGCCTCTACATTAACTACTAAATGTGCCTCATTTCTGTTACGAGTACTAATACCTGTTCAGAGCAATGGCAAACATATTCCACATGGATCCCATACAAGCTGGTCCGCAGAATGCAGCGATGAATTCACAGAGACCATGATGAACCATCATGACCTGTCTACCGGCGACAATACCTGTAAAGGTCATTTTGGCGATACTGTGAAATGAGTTATCAAATTCCCTGTGCACTCACCAACAACGTTAAACGGATCGATAAGTACAGTGATCAAAACATCGGATATCGCCAGATTGACGATGAAGATGTTCCCGGTAGTGCGTAAGCTCTGAAAAGGTCATCGGTCTCGAACGAAAGTTTCATTGCTAAAAACAGTACTTACTCGGACCAGCCAAACAGAAATGATAATCTGCAAGGTTCATATGAGTAACTACATTCTGCCAAGGGTTTGTTTCAAATGTGTACCATGATGTTCCCAACCGCGCCGATCATGCAGCATATACCAATTGACAGAGCAGCCAGTAACATGAGACTGTAGTTGTACTCCAAATATAATGGCTCGATGACGCTGGCATTGGTGGAATTCGACACCAACACGAACTCTGATCGAGACAACATCTGGGATGAATTTGACATTTTTCGTAGTTCCGCCATCAGTTTGGTTTGCTGTTGTATGCGAAGTGAAATGGCAGCCAAGTTGCTGAAGAACCAGCTTTATATAAGGGATTTCTTGTTGAAGAATACGGCTGTGAGGAGACTTTGAAGGAGGATAAGCCAGATTTAATGACAAGTAGGGATTCCGATCCCGGCGTGATCATCAATTATCCATATCGCAGCCGTATTCAACAATATTTCCTGACGGGAGGTGAAGTCACATGAACAGTCCTCATGAGTAAATAATTCCTGATACGGGAGCTCAGTTTGACCAGTGGATATTTTGTAACAGGAAAGTTGTGTTGTTAAGAGACCTAATCACATCTCTGTGGTCACAGGGTTATTCCAAAAACACAAGACCATAGCGGGAGGGATATGCAGAAAATGGAACGATAGCCGAAGATGGGCTTTACTGCACGTACTGCAGAAAACTATTGGAAACTTCCATCGCCCATTTAAACAACGGAGTATCGTCATTCGATGTTGAACTTGCGACTTGGCTGCTTTTCGATCTTGTATCAGGAAATGCAGAATCAGGTGAACTGTGATACATTGCAAGTTATCGATCGATACAATAAGTAATCCCCGGTGAATTCGCCTGTTTCGGTTTTGATCCAGAGGACGAAAATGTACTGAAGACGTGGGAAGTATTCCGTGTCTTCGGTGAAACTTATGAGCAGAAATACTGCTTGACTACAGCTCTGTTCATTGGCTGAACTTAACCAGTTGTCGTTTACTCCGACAATATACTGTAGAATTGTCTACTCCCTCAAGTTCACACGCCGTAAAAACGAATAAGCGAACCCAGATGCACGAGACAGGTTAGAGGAATGCCTGGGTTGGCAAAAGAGTGACCATCACGTGATGGACTGTTAGTGTTTATCATATCGGACTGGAAGAACAGGGGACCGAACCGAATCGGAATATCGTTAAGAAATTTATCAAAGAACAGGAAACGCTGTGCAATCACCAACTACCATGATGCTAAATGTCATTCGTCCCAGGTAGCTCACACCGCCTTTGGCCATGACCGTGAAACTTGTACGTGGCAGCAGTTCAGTTGGGGTACCAGACATCACAAAGTCACCATTAGCCTGCTGAACGATCTTTAGACCACTGGGTAGATTCTTCTCAAGACAAATTTCGATAAAGAGAAAAAACGATGGCATCGACTGCGCTTTGATAACGCGGGGTTGCAGTAGCTGGTTCACAGTTAGAACAAAAGGTATAATTGGAACGAAGATCAGATCGGAGCTCCATCGCGGACGCAGGCAGCCAGAAAGAAGTTGATTACAGGTGTTACATGCCGCACAGCAATCACAGACTGCTTCTGGTGAACATCTTCCGAGGGTCCCATTCGGAAAACAGCTCCCCTGACCATAACAGCCACATGCACTCACGGCAAGAAATAAATTCGGTAAGAAAAACAACAAAAGGACTGAATAGCCTCGAATCATGTTGTCAGTCGATAGTCTTCGTGTGCAAGCGATGGCCGTGTGTAATGCAAAATGAATGTGTGCACATCAAGACGAAACACTGTAGAACCTTCAACCCTCCGGGGCCCAGAGCGGCGCAAGGTTCGTTCGGCATAAAGATCAACAAACCCACAGTGACCGCTCATCATTCTGAGCATATTCTAAGTTAAATTCGGCCGTAAGTGTGCTTCATTCAGTTTTCTTCTGAAACCGATGTTCAATTGTAAGCCTAGAATTAGTCTACAAGATAGCCCATACTTGAACAAATCAGATGTTTTTCAAACATGAACAAGTAAAAGGTCTTCCTGACAAAGGTCTTGAAAACATTTTCAAACGATCTTAAAGATATAAACTTTACGGTCAAAAGATGCGATGAAGGCAGGAACTCAACCACTGCGCGTGATCTCAAAGTTGAAAATGATCTTGACGTTCGTTACGTGGCGTTTGCGGGTTGTGCTGGCCGCGACGAGCAGTAAATTCCGACATTTTCTGTCCGTCCTCATGAGCTCCGCTAGGATAGAGCACCGGCTGCATGTTCATTGAGCGTCTTGAGATGACGGATTGGGCATCAGCTGGAACTCCGGTTCCGGTATAAGCCGAGTTAAGCTCCCCTGCGACAACGACAATACACTCTCACTTTACGCTCGAACAAAACAACACACTTCATCCACGAATCAGTCAATCAGAAATATTATTAAATTACGCAATATCGCTTACCTTTGTAGACAGATGGCGCTCGGGACGAGGTCGGCATGGTCTCTGAGAGACGGATGTACCGTGTACCGAGAACAAACGCCAAAGCAGAAAGGACTATGGCATCAAACAGTCCAAGAATGGCCAGAATGTAAGCCCATCGAATTCCACATCCACCAAGGTAGTACTTTGTGGCGTCATTGCCGCAGACGGATCGGACAACAGGGTGGTCCCAGCCCGACGGGTAAATAACCACGCCCAGGAACATCAACAATGCTGTTGGACACAAATGCTTACTTTTCCAAGTTGGATGAAAACAGTTTTTGGCAGAGCTAACCTGAGACAGCTTGCATCCATCCACAGATTTGGTAGACGGTCGCTGGGTGGAGAAAGAAAAACAGGATCATGGCACAAATGCACAGCAAGATGATCAAGGCTGAAATCCCGACAAAAACGGTGCTGGCACGGAAGGCATGGCTGGGTATTGTGGAGAAATCACCTGGAAAGATGAGAGTAAGTACACAACACAGTGTTGTTCGCAGATTCCGATTGAGTTTCAGAAGTTTTGCCAGTTTTCGATTACAATGCACGGGTGACACACTGAATGAAAGTCAGTGTCAAAGAATCTACCTAAACTGCCATCGCAGCTGAGCTCGGTGCCCAATCCAGTCCATCTGCAGTATTTGTACAGTCCAAAATGACCGGTTCCTGGAACAAACAACAATTTGAAATCGAGACATGAGCAATATCCTAACGAACTGAAAAGCACTTGTCCATCTTCTATTACGATCGAAAAATGAGGATCAATCAGAAAAACATTCAGAAAAATCAGGCAGCAATTTTCAAATCCTCAATTTTCGGTCACCTTCAATTTTCAAACGTTATCGATGTTTTTAAACAACTCTGCCCGCTTTTATCCTTGCAAAATGGCGGCGCATTTCACAAAAAAGACTTCTCTGAAAAATTTTCGAAACAAAAGGTTTCCATTTTATTCATTTATTTGTGTTGGACATTTATCAGGCTAATTTTAAAATAGATAAACCATTCCGCAATGGGCAGTGAAGTGGAATCACTTAATGACGAGATGCAACGGTAGGGAGGGTTGCATAACATTGCACAGCCTTGTTTGACCACAAAAACCATGTTGCGCGCTCATCATTCAATCCAGTTCCCAGGGCCCAGCAATCTTAATGAGAATTTACCTGGACTCAGTAGCGTATCTCCAATCCATTGTGGCTGTACGAAAGCCACGATATTGATAATGGCGAAACAGACCGTAAAGATTGCCCAAAGGACTCCGATCGCTTTGGCATTTCTGGCGTAATTGGCGTGATAATGCTGATAACTAGTCTCACTGTACAAGTCCCCATATTTCGAGGACATTTTCCACTTTGATCAAATCGCAATCAAAAGTGAGAACTCCTCCATGTGAAACTGATCATCAGATTGCGATGCAACGGAGGCCCGCTTGATGAGCCGCGACTGAATAATCCGCGCTGAGCTCAGCGGAAAATTCAAATTATTCACTCGTTCACCTGTGATGCTTTTTTGGGTTGATTGAGAGAGTCTATTAGAGTGAGAGAGAGAGAGTGTATGTATGTGTATAACTGTGTGGGTGTTGAAGAGCTCTTTATGCAAAGATACCCAGGCCGGCGGTTCAGGTCTGCTTGAATGGACAAACTGGTTTACTGACAACTCTTGCAAACGTAAACACAATCTTCAGCACTGCTGCGACGATTGAATGACGGCATGCCCTCTCGTTTCTTGACACCAACCAGCCAACACTGTACCTGGGTTTTGAATTTCATTGCGATGATGATGAGTGGTCACCCAACTGTTGCGCAATGCAAGATGTTTTATCAAATGCTTACTCAGACAGATTCTGGTATTGCATCGATTTCAGTAGGTTGTACAGGGTGGATGCATTCAGATATGCTCCGATGAATCCCGAAACTAACTGCCGTTCCACAAGGAATTGACTTTGAATTCCTTGAACATAGGTAACCCAGTGCTATTCGGTTCATGTTCTCAAAGCAGTTCTGGATTGGTTAATCAAAAAATGGCCGTCGATGTAATTGCACACAAACTGGCTGTTGGGTTTTATGGAACACTAGCGGGTACTGTTTGTTCACCACATGCCAATGAAAACCGAAAAATCTTGGGTCCATGATTTTTACGCACACAACAGAAACACCTTCCTCAGGCACATTACCGCATCAGGTTCATCATTCTTTCACGGGTCATAGAGACTGTGTGGAGTTTGAACCAACAATGTCATTTGGTTGGGTTCGAGTTCATGTTAATAAGCTGGCACTAGCGCAGAAGGAACATCTTGCTCATTTGGTTTTATTGTGCTTATTTTAGGCTGGTTACAACCTGTTTGTATCATTGTGTCGCCAGTCAACAACGAAACATACCATCATTTATGTCATTCCGAAAAGTGCGTACATCAACAGAGCCACGGCTAAAACCAAACCAACAACATACAAAGCCAGAATCACTTTGCTGTTCGGGGAGCCTCCTGGAAGAACTCGGACAAATTTAGCTATGGGTTGGTCAGGATGTGCCGTAACTGCTTGGATCTTGAATTTCTTTGTAGATGGTGGGAATTCAGCTTCGATTTCAATTTTCGGGAAATCCGCTGCCATATCTCTCTGATTTGCCGCGAAATAAACCGGGATCAGCACTTTATTTGGAACACCGCCAACATTCTGGGTTTCGCTTCGCAAGAAGACGTTATTGTGCGGCAGAAGGGTTGGATGAACAGCACATCGGGGGATGAGGAATGGCTCTTTCACGTACTGAGAAGTGTACGGTTTGTAGCTTGGATTTGTGACCTTTGAAGGGCGCCCGTTAATGACCTCCATCTTTTTGAGGGTTGCCTGCATGACTTCAGCAGTTGGAGCATTCCATATAATAGGGATTTCACCACTTTTGCTGGCTTTGGCATCCACCTTGGGCAGATCCAGCTTGCTTGAACTCTTGTTCTTATCCTTGTCCTTATCTTTCGGTTTCAGGGAATCCATCATGCCCATGATTGCTGTTCAGGTTCTTTAAGAAGAAAAAAATATTGCAGGGAGATCTGGAGGTTTTAGCACTAATTTGACTGAATAAAATACCCGGATGGATATTTTTGTTTAAAATCTCGCTGGTTGCCAGGCAGAAATTCTTGCATTCAATCTCGGAAACGACTTTGTATGGTGTGAGAAGGACGAAAAGCTTTCACAGGAAAACTACTGTTTTTCTTGAAACCAGCCCCCTCAGGGCAAATGACTGGAACCAATTGATGAATGTTACAGTCTGTCACGATCAAAGTACTTTGTGATTGAGATGTGCTGTTCAGCATTTTCCAGATAACTACAATTGAATTTTGGTTTGACGTTCAACATTGTGGGTTAAGATTTCTGTTTCGATGGGTTCGTGCTCAAACTTCGTCCGTGTCCCGGTATTTGGTGAACATGGAAAAAAAGCGAATTGATTTTCACGTCAGGCGTTAGACTCCATTAGTAGGTCAGTCGAGATTCGACGCGATAAGTCCATACCAATCACTTCACACAAACATTCTTTCTAACTGCTTACAATTGTGGTGAAGACATGGGTTCACCCTCTCAATTCTGTTATCTTTTTATCCCCATTGTTGTGGTTGCTTCTGCTTCTGTTAACAGACCTAGGCCCCATATTATTCTGATTGTAGCAGACGACCTGGTGAGCAGTCAATGGCATTCCATGAACCGCAGTTCTTTATGTAGAGTCATGTTCCGTAGGGCTGGAATGATGTCAGTTTTCATGGTAGTCCACAAATCCAAACACCCAACATCGACAATCTCGCAAGAAAAGGTGTCATACTGGAGAACTACTACGTTGCTCCAATTTGCACACCTTCAAGGAGTGCACTCATGACCGGAAAATATCCGATCCATTTAGGTCCCTCCGTTTTTTTCACAACAACAGAAGATCGTTCAAAAAACCCTTTTTTGCAGGAACCCAGCACAACGTCATCTACGGGACGGAGCCCTGGGGCTTAGGCCTGGAGGAGAAAATACTCCCACAGTATCTGAATGAGATCGGTTATAAATCTCACATCGTTGGAAAAGTACGTTGGTAAAGACGTGTCACTTTGGAAATTCTTACACTTGGAAAAACCAGGAGCTACTTGTTAATGAATCTTCTTGCTGTTCGTAGTGGCACTTGGGATTTTTCAACAGTTCTTATACGCCATGTAAGTTAGTGTAGTTGACCCTGCGAGTCTGCAACTTGATTTGGTATCAGGCGCTCGTGGATTCGACAGCCATTATGGTTACTGGCTGGGACATACAGACTATTTTGACCATACTGGTCAAGAGGTGAGATATTTGTTTCTGATTACTCAGTAATGCATCTGGATGTACACGCATGTTGGTTTACGGTTCACCGACTGGGGACTGGATTTCAGAGAGAATATGGACCCAGTTCGAAATGAAACGGGAAACTACGCCACTGACCTTTTCACGAAAAGGGCAGTGCGTATTATCGATCGTCACAATTCAACAGAAGTGGGTTCAGAGTTCAGACAGCTTCTTGGTGAGAAATTCTGTGTAAACTTAAACAAGCGACTTGTTTCAGCCTTTATTCTTATACTTGTCACACCTCGCGACCCACAGCGCCAATACATATGATCCTCTGCAAACCACAACGGAATATTACAAACGCTTTCCAAAAATCGCCGATCGAAATCGTCGCTTATTTGCCGGTTAGCCAACTCGTCTCGTTTCTTCATTCAATGCTGATACCACTAGGGTTTTTTATGCAGGCATGGTGGCTGGACTGGATGATTCTGTTGGTGAAGTATACAAAGCACTGAAAGCGAAAGGGCTAGCCAAGAACTCGATCATCATTTTGACAACCGATAACGGTGGCCCTGCTGCTGGTTTTGACCTGAACTACGCAAGTAACTGGCCGTTACGAGGGGTTAAAGATACGCTGTGGGAAGGTGGAGTTCGTGGAGTGGCGCTTATATGGAGTCCGCTGTTGAAGAAAAGATCACGCCGATCGACACATATGATGCACATCACTGACTGGCTACCAACATTACTCACAGCCACAGGCTACTCTGTATGTTGTCTATCGAAATGAGGCAACAAGCAGAATCCTGTTTGAGTTGAGGCAGTTCCGCTTTCTGGTCCCGGGTTGCTCGAGTTTAATAGTTTATCATTTCATTCGTTTCTACAGATCTGATTAAGATCTCTACGAATGTGTGCGAAAGGAGGAAGCTGTCACGTCAAGTAGAGAATTTTATTCTTCGATTGACACGTTTTGAGGAACTAAAGTTCTCCCTCAGTCATGTCCCTCTCTCACTGTCAATCCAAAATCTCGATGAGCTATTTTTTGATACTAGATATGTCTGCATTACTCTATATCGGTAATTTTGACCAGAAAGTTATCCACAAAAATGGGGCTGCCTCAACTCAGGCTGGATTTTACTGGGTGGTCCGATCTGACGGCCTTGCTGATCATGATTGGTTGTTTCAGAAAAGAACACTCAAAATCGATGGGTTGGATCTTTGGCCTGCTCTGGTCAACGGAACAAAGTCTCCACGTTCAGAGATTCTACTGAATATCGATCACGAACGGAATGTGTACGCATTGAGACGCAACAAATACAAACTGTTGATTGGAACAACATACAACGGACAGTGGGATGGCTGGTATCCACCTGCCAGTCAAAATTCGTCTGGTGAACCAAATCCAACTGTGAAGTGTGGAGTTAAGACATCCGCATCTCTGACACTCTGCAGACCATTGACTGGGCCATGCTTGTTTGATATTGAAGCAGATCCGTGTGAGTTTAACAACCTGGCGATAAAGCGACCAAAGTTGCTGAAAAAGTTGATGGAGCGTTTGAGGGTGTACAATAGGACTGTTGTCTCCCCTCGGAACAAACCAAGTGATCCACGAGGTCGACCACAAGAGCATGGATACATCTGGACACCCTGGGTCAAGTGAAGTTTCGGCTTCGCGATTCAAATTCCTCTGCGTTTGATCAGGTTACCCCGGAACAACACAGAATCCATGAATCCCGCGGATAGATCTTCTGTTTCCCCGTTTGAAGCATAGTCCTTTATTCCACGAACTTCGCAGCGTCAGGCATATAGTTTGAAAGTTTGACCTTACAATTGTAATATAAAATGACCTTACAGTTCTTTGACCTACAGCTCGACTTATTGAAATCCGAATTTTTGAGCCGGGAACGTTCTTGTGGCCTAGGTTCAGACGTACAGTACAGATTCGGGTGAAATCTATAACCTGGTCTGAATCGAAAGCGATCAAGCTGTATTCAGTCGATCAGAAATGGGAGACGTGAACTCAAAGGAGAACGGGAAACAACATTGTATTACACTGAACATTCTCCGCAGTCCAGCTAGCGGGGCTAATGGTAAAATGGAACGAGCAGAACGACTGGAAGGAAGAGAATTCGCTATAATTTCAGTTTGTGGAAGTCACGATCGACTTTCTCAGACATCAAAACAAGAAAAACTAGTCACAGCCTTTTTAGAATAGAATTGAATATAGTTAAGGCAAACAGAATTGCGGTAAACCGCAACAAACTGAAAACAATGAAATGGACCAAATCAATCAAAATCAACAAGGTGAAAACACTGGGGGAAAAATGAACCTAGCCCGATCCCCCGTGACTGAGTGGAGGGAAGAGAAACAGACCCCAATGTTACAGTCTACGGGCCTGCCCGTTCGGGTTTTTTTCTGGACCTAGGAGAAGAAGAGAAGGAGAAGGTACTGGACTGCCGAGAATGTTCAGTGTACTCTGTTCTGCCGAAAAAGTGCGCCCCTTTTTGCTGTGTCAATCGGCTCACCACGCAAACTATGCTTGAGCCCCATGTTCACCCTCTCGCTCCGCACTGGTGAGCTAATTGGTGCAGCAAAAAGGGGGGCGCACTTTTTCGGCAGAATAGAGTACTCGGTGATGCTAACAGACTGTCAGCTTGCTCGAAGAAAAAATTGGTAATCCATTGTTTCTGAATTCACCATGCCGGTTACGAGTAGGCTATCCAAGAAGATCAGAGATAGACTTGACTTTATTGGTTATAGAAAAGATCGCACAAAAAATTTCAATCAGCCGCCAAATAGAAAGTAGAAGGTTGCCTGAATATTGTGCAAACCAGGTAATGACTCACTGAACAGAGTTCTTATTCACGGTCGAACGTTTCTGAACACACTTTGTGTGTTCTTACGCGAGCTGAAAGACGTCTCCGTTACATAATCTCAGAAATTCCCGTTTTCATGTACTTAGCGGACAGAGACCATATCATCCGATGCAGCTGAAGAATCTTCGAAGCTGGAATTCGGCGGTTGGGGTAAACTCCCCGGATTTCGAGACCGACATGTTTAGCATTCTGCTTTTCCCGTCCAGAGATGGGCTATTCGTCAAGGAAGTGTATAGTCATATTCAATTCTGTTCAATTCTCGAATATTCAAAGTGAACGTTGTCAGCCGTGACAAACGGGTGATCTTCAGAAAACAAAAACTCAATAAGACATCAGAGTTGCTCAAGATGAGTTATACCCTTTCCATCAATATTTGTATTTTCGTCTTCTGAAAAAAAGACGAACGGGCGTCTTTGACGTGTGTTTCTTTGCGGAATGGTTAACTTCACCTGGAGCAGGATCGGCTCCAACGGAGCTGGATCCCTGTTAAAATATCGAGCTGTGTACGAGGATTAAGAGGACTTCACCGACTAATAAAATACCTGGCAAACGAGCAGTAATCCAGAAACAACAAAAATGAGCATTTTTCTGTCAATAGACACTGATCAAAAGAAACTTATATCATCGAGTATTGCTTTTGTTTGAGACTGACTTTAAGGTTCTAGCACACCGTCAAACCAGTTTTTTGTGCTCGAGGGTACACCCTCGAACTTGTATGCGTAGACACTGAATTGTTTTCGAGAATTCCAACGAAGGCGAGGCCAGCTTTACCTATCCATGTTTCCTCTGAGAAGCGGATATACAAAACCACCCCATCGCTCCGCCCCGGATGAAAATCTTCGAGCATAAGTAACACTAAACAAACACCGGTGGGATCTATTATTAGAGTGCCTGTATGTGTGGTGGACTGAAGCATTCATGACGAGCAGCAGTTGCAGGTATAATCAGGACAGGTAGACCTCAAAGTGGGAAGAGTTTCTTGATACAAGGGTCGGAAGGAGACTTCTCTCACAAAACCTGTGGTGTGCTGTGCTTCAAGTGCAGACCACAACCGAAGTCTGGGTTAAAGAAAATCAGCTGTCAGGTCTTCCATTCCTGTCAACCATTCGTTTTCGCAGTCCCAGAATCCTACTAGTTGTAACCCGTGAAGATACAGATTGTATACCTTCCGCGGACCAAGTTATTTGCGGCACTTCTCCGTTCGCAGCGTGGACCATTATACAGCAATCTTCGCAGCGTTGGGCCTGTACCTCCAAAACTCGACCCGCCCCGACTATTCTCGATGGTGTCCTAGCATGTTTCTTCCTTTCACCTGGTACTTGGTACCTTGTACATTCTTCCTTGATGCCAGAGATGTTATTGCCAGGTTTACCCCAAAAATGGCCAGATTGAATTTCCACAATAGATTTATGAATTGTACTTCGAGACATCGGTTTGAAGAAGAAGAAAAACAAAAATGTTATACTTTATGACAGCTCAATGACGGTCTGGCAGTTTGTTGCCTCGAGGACCAAATTAGTCACTCATTCTTTCGCACCTCGCCCTGGACAGGGCCACGTTTGCGGAAAATCTCAAAATTTCCTGCTTTCATGTACTGGGCAGATAGAGACCACAAAATCCGATGCAACAGAAGAATTTTTGAATGGGGAATTCGGCGGTTTGGGTAAACCCCCCGGATTTCAAGACCTACATGTTTAGCATTCTGCTTTTCTTGTCCAGAAATGGGCTGCTCGTCAAGGAAATGTGCAGTCATATTCCATTCTATTTAAAGAGTAACAGTCAACCAAACAGACGATGATCAACATTGGCAATTCCTCACTTGCTGCCCGGTTCAGAGCGATCGTTAAGTTTTGAAACAACTCGTCTCTTTCCGCCTCACTCGAATATCTGAAGTGAACGTTGTCAGCCGTGACAAACGGGTGATCTTCAGAAAGACAGAAATTTAAAAGAAACATCCAGTTGATGAATCGAAATATACCTTTTCCATCAATGGTTGTGTTTTCATCTTCTGAAAAAACACAAACTGGTCTTTCTATCGTGTGCTCTTTCACAAGTCAGAGTAGGTATGATCAAGTTTACCTGGAGCTGGATCGATTCCGACGGATCTGGCTCCCTGTGAAAATATCAGGCCGTGTTACACTTAATGACTCAAGATACTTCTCCGATTAAAGCTCACACCTGACAGGCAAACAAAAATCCACAAGCCACAAAAATCAGCATTTTTTCGATCGACAGAAGTGACTATCGAGTTATGCCTTTCGTCGAGACCGATTTTGAAGTTCTAGCACACCGCATAAGCAGCTTTTTGCTTTAGGGTAGACACGGAATTATTTCCAAGAATTCAAACAAAGGTGGGGTTAGCTCCACGTACCTATCGTTCCTCCGAGAGGCTGATGTACAGAACCACCCGAGCCCAGGTTCAAGGTCAACGAACATGTGTTTTCAGTGAAGTTTAGTGTGATTTGTTCAAAGTTAGAATTTACCGTAGAGGCAATGAGAGTTTTCGGGTCAGTGTCCACGCCAGCTTAGATCTGTATGCCAGGCTGACGGATATCGGTTATTCTGGCTTGCCTCTGACATAAGTACGGTGATATACGATAGTATGCGTAGTTCTGATTGAATCTGACTCCAAATATGTTATCCCTTGCTCTAGACAATGCTTTGCGTGATCAAACACATTTAAGAATCAGATTTCGGTACGGAGTGGCAAGTCCAGCTGTGGATTGTGAAGTGAGTGGTGCCTCAGGCACGGTCTGCTGCATAACCGATTTCGCAGGAGTTTGTGAGAGTCACATACGTGATCATCCAACTGGATCAGCAGGTCAAAGCGGCTTGTCCAGTTAACTGATATGTGCGTGTGTTGCCGTCAAGATTGTCCGGGTGTCGGCAAGGTTGTCCTGTTTTTGGCAAGATTGTACTGTTTTTCAGGGAGATAGTGCATTTTGTGCTTTTTCCAGAAAAAGTTATCAAAATGGCCCGCTTTCGAAGCGAGAATGTATTTCACTGATGCAATCGTACAGGGATAGAATGTAGTCTGGGCAGCAAGAAATAGCGAAACCAAGGCACTTCGAAGATTCTCTGACGTTGCCGGCATTGTTGTGGTTTTGATTCAGCGGCTGGCCATGATAGCATTGTTTCTAGTAGTGGTTCTTAAGCTGATCACCTCTCTGAAGCTTTATCAGCAGAATGTCTGAAAAAGGCAATTGCCTCCTGGTTTCGTATCGCCACCATATCATCAGAACCAAATGTCCGCAACAACCTCGCGATGCAGCAGTTTGTCCCTCACACCTGGAACTGTCCGCAGGCAACACCATACGCGTGCGACCACCGTATCCACCTCAAGGAGTTCCGGCTTTATCATCCGCGATATAAATTGATTAAGGACCAATCAAGGCTTTCCAGGGAGTTACTGAGAAATCTCCTAAACCGAATAAGCGTGCTGCGCGTTAACCAGCCCCTGCCCATATACTTGAAAAAGGTTCTGCTTGTACACATGTAGTTCAAGCCAGTACCTGTGCTGCAATGTTGGTGAGGTGAACCAGCTGGGCTATATGTGGCTAAATCTGCATATAAATCAAGAATCAAAACCTGTTTGTTGTTGATTGCAGATTGAGTTCTAAGCAATGCATTAGACAATCCGGGAATACCGATTTTTCTCCAAGGTCACAGCCAGTCCTGCGAATTTTACCCGGTTTACCCGGCACTTTTTTGGTTCAAGGGAAAAAAATTCTGAGCAGGGAATTCACACTTCACCTTGGAGAATGGTTAGAACGTGTAGTGAAGTCGTTCTTGATATTTGTCCACTTTCAGGTTGGGCCAGACTGGCGAACTTGAAATTCCGAATTTCAAATTCCAGGTTCGATCAAATAGACCACTGAATACCGCCACATCGCCCTTTCCAGTAAAACGATAATTTATGGCCGGAATTCAGAACTGAACAAACGAGGCTGAACTGACAGATGTTGATATCTGAATTTTGACCCATGTTTACAATGTAAACACGATAAGAGAAAAGTCGTAACCGGCCATTTCCGCGAG
>JAQIWT010000642.1:0-16852 GCA_034696485.1 Isohypsibius dastychi
TTTATTATCGGAAAATCGGCGGCGGGATTCCGTGTTATGCTAGTAGACCTTGAATTTAACTACAGTTGATAAGATTTAGGGGAGATTTTGTGGGAAAACTGAGTTTTTAGAACAATTGATCAAAATTCCATTTAAGAGATCAAATGAAATTCCATAAATTCAAGGACGAAGTTTTGATTAGCAACCCAACACGGTCAATCATGTTCTGCAGTTGACCTTTCATCTTGATCGTCGGATGAAAAGATGTTACACTGAGATTGGTGTCTAACTTGCTTGATGAATACATACAATCGTTAACTCGTACTAGGTAGGTGATTCGATATTTCAGAGTAGTTCCGCTCTGAAACATTGTGTGAGAATTTACAAAAATGTAAAGCCTCCGGTTGACGTGAGTGTAACGAGCGGGTTGCAAAGTAGTTTTTTATTTTTTTCCTTGAGCGTTTGTTGACCAAAATCTTGCTAGCAAATTTTGAAAAACAGGAAAACGTATGTATTAAACCCTAAATAAACTGCTCAACAATCTAGTGAAATCGCATATTTGCGGACCAAACCTTCAGCGGACCGAATTCTTTGCTGTCGTACCAAGAATCCAAACAACCGAAGACGTAACGGTTGGGGGGTGGGGGGGGGGGGGGGTAGCAGCAGGTCAAGTTCCTGTGTGCGGATTACAATCCAGTACCTCGCATTCATTTGGACCGATGCGTTGCCCGCTCGCGCGTATCAGCCCACATGAGCGTTAATATTAAAGAATTTGTACACTCCGGCGCATTGAGTTTTCGTGGCGGAACTTCTCTCAGTGTTGAGGTTTGGTAGTTCCCTTTACGTATCCTCTACCTTTCAATGTCAAGAGCTTTCGTCGTACAAAGTTTTCATATTCAAAATAATTCGTAGCCCGGAATCCACCGGCGACGAATACTCTACTAGAGATACTCTTACTACGAAAAGTGGCATATGAAAAGTTATGAAATGGTAAACTCAAATCTTCTGAACTCAGAACTGGAATTTAGGTTTTTACACCTGCACTTCTCCCAAGTTTTATTTTTGGAACTAATCCGGTTCTTAAATTTAATCCTGAAATCAGAGTAAAGATACCGTCTCGCAACTAGAAGCTCGACTGTGATCTACTCTGCTGAACATTCAGCTGAAATGCCTATGTTTTTCAGTTGTGAATGACTCTTTGAAAAACGTTTCAAAACTTGCCCGGATCGGGAAAAACCCAAGAGTTGCAAGTATCCTGGAGCCATTTTTTAATTTCTGTGTGCCTTGTTGTCAAAACTGCTTCTGTCGTTCTTTCAGCTACGACCGCAGATCCAATCCCAGCTTGTGGAGGCCAACAACAAATCAGTCTTGGTTCACGATTGACCATCACTGCTCCAAGAGCACCCGGTAACGGGACTTTCTATACAAATTGTCGTTGGTATATTGATACATCTGATGATTCCATGCTTCTGGTCAGTTGAATGCCGTTCGAAAGCTGACGCCATAAGAAATATTTGTATTCTAGGTGAAAACAGTAGAATTCGATTTGCCAGGTAAAAGTGGTGACTGTGATTTGCTCACACCTAAGCTCACTGTGAGGGGACCAAGAGTCACACTCGGGATTTTTTGTGGCCACGCTGGTCCGGTCAATATTTCAACACACGCGTTACTGGTACGTCTCTTCAAAGAAATTTATGAAGCTAATAATTTTACCTTCAAATGTGGAAATGTCTTCTAATACCTACTGCACATTGCCGGATCTGATTTTTTTTTTATAGATCATAAGGTTTTCCGATTATGTCTCCAATCTCAACAAAGGCTTCATCTTGGAGATTGAAGCAGTGCCTTTTAGAGATACTCAAGGTTTGTGTATTTCCGAGCATACTGTATAGTTCAAGCTCAGGATTATGCAATTTCGGTAAAGTTTGTAACGGAGTATTGGATCTGCCTGATGATAAACTCCTCGAACTCGCCCCTTCCTCGCTCTACCCACATTGTAGCATGACAATGCACTTTCGTCAAAACAACTACCTAGTGGTTAGCAGTTACATTGAACTCCTGTTATCTCGGGTCTGTAAGCACTTTTTAACGATTCTTTTCAGACCTGGTTCAGCCCAGATACCAACCGTAACCTTAGCAACGGCAACATGAGCACCGAAGAGATATAGTCGATGTACGAACTTCGAATACCGGGGTAACACTGCGTTCATTCTTAAGACACAGTGCTGTGCCACTCGTCAACTCTGTAACACCGGTGGTATGTAGCAACCATGGCGTTTTCGATATCCAGCAACAATATATAGCATTTACAGAACATTAGTTTTGCATCGAATGCTCTACATGACAAAATGGGAGGTACAAGCATGCAGATGATTTCTGTGCAGCACGGTGGTAGGTGGTCAATCCGCACCGATATTCAGATATCTCCATTGCTATCCGAACAGAGTCTTGTGGAAGGTTTGAGGTCACGCTCGAAAGAGCAGTTGTGATATCATCTCCCGGATATCCTCAAAACTATTCATCGGGTTTTCGATGTGACTGGCTCGTTTATTCTCGACCGAATCAAAGATTGAAGGTATCAAGGTATTCTGGGAGCGATTTAACATAAGGTATTCCTCAGTATTGATTCATCTCCAGATTAGCAGTCAACATTTTGACCTGGAAGAGTCCTCGGAATGCTCATCCGACTATCTCAAAATCTTCGATGTACTGGTGAAATCGACTACATTACCTTCACAATTCTGTGGTAATCAAGGACCGGCTGACTTTATCACTTCATCTTGGCTCACACGGGTAATTGAATAATATTTTTGAGCGTATTATTTCCTCGGCATCACCGCGTACCATAATTTGTAGCTCACTTTCAAAACCGATGCCGCCGTTGAATACTCCGGATTCTTAATGACGATAGAAGCCGTTGACATCCCTCAAGACAGAGATTCCATGGAAGATGAGTTTTTTGATTGATAAGCATGGCAACAGTGATTTATGGCTTTTTCCGCTATATTTCCAGTTTGCATTGAATTTTTGTGTGAAGTGATTCTCAAAGTGAATGGTCAGTTTATCACGATCAACGTAGGAAGGGAAACTCGGTTTGAGAACGCCCGGTGCGATAAAATGTAAACACTACGAGCATAGGACATAATTCCGCCGCAGCATTCTGAGCCATTCCGCCATAACAAATCAATCAACGACGTCACCCAATCAAATGTTGTCCAATCATCCAACCATCGCCCAGTCAAACCAAAACATTTGATTGGGTGACGTCGTTGATTGATTTGTTATGGCGGGATGGCTTAAAATGCTGCGGCGGGATCTATGGTCACTGCGAAGATTTCTTTGTATGTTCACCGACCCAAGTCGGGGGACCAACACTTAAACTCTTATAGGATCCCTCTATTGGAGACCATAGGAGGTTTGGAAATAAGTCAACGTGACTGGTCGGTCAACTCCTCCCTGCCTAGTCTCTATCTCTAGTCACGCCTCCCTCATGAAAATCCTGGCTTCTTATGGTTTTGAAACCTCAATTCTAGATACGCATAGCATACATGATACGCAACGCGTGCGTATCAATTAAATTCCAGAAGTTATTGAGATTAACAGGATTACGTCGCAAACGCGTCATCATTCTTGAACTTGATTGAAGCCAGCGCTCTTGTCAGTGACAAGATATGTCATTCTTGTAAGCAAAATTATTTGCAGACTTCCGGTTTTTACCGGAAGGTGCTCAAGTCTGCAGGTCCGGTGTAAAGATGGACAAACTATCGTCGGAAATACGAAATTCGACTACCGCTCAACTACTCAACTACTGTAATCCGGTAATTAACTTCGGTCACCTCAACGAAATTCTTGTCAGCGGATTGAACCGGGTCATTGCTGTAAAAGCATACACATCACGAGTTTTGGAGAACAAATTTTGAAACCAATTGATTCTTATCTCTGCTCACTTTTGTCGCAGAACTTTCTTCAGAATATATTTAACTGCGGCAAGATCACAGAGCAACCTAGCAAAGCTTGGTTTCCGGGATTCACGCTGAAATAAGTTGATGTCAATTGCCAACCGAAGTAAAGCGCTGAATACCTCGCGTAAACTGGGATTGCTGGTTGTATGGGATATCACCAAATTTAAGCCACAAAATGGCCACGGACCTCTTGATTGTTGAATTGCTTTGCAATAATGCACGGGAATATGGGTCCAGCTAGCCAATCCTCCTCGTCTGAAAGTTCAGATATCACCAGCAGAAAGGTCCTAAAAGAAGACGAGTTCTTTCAGAGCACGCAGACAAATGTGAGTATCATTGCTCACCATGTCGATCGTTTACCTTTGAAAACCAGAAAGGTTTAGCTTGTCTTGGCCGGTAGCACAGGAGCTCGCTTGACAGTTTCATACAATGTGTTGAGCGCATTCAGCCTTAACTTGCCAAAAACGACATTCCACTCAGGGCTGTCCCAAGATTGAGTTCATACTGAAATCTCATGAACAAAACTGATGGAGATCATGGAAAATAGTCTCGATTCCTAGCGATGTCATCAGTTCAGCCAAAATGCAACTCATATTGACTTCCAACTGACCCTGATCAGACTCCCGTTGAAAAGTCACTGAGAACATATGCCCATCGAACTTGCTCCTTGTTATGAAGAACTGGTTGAGGACTTCCCCTTATGCTGTGACTTGAAAATCCGTTTCAGAAGCTGCTTTTAAGCACTGGCTTTTCAAATTTTCGCACCAATATATGATTTCCTGCAAGCAAGAAAGAAGTGGTACTGGTCTTCGGACAGCTTATAAGCTCAGACGCTTCACGCTGGGTGGACTGCTTGCCAACTTGCCAAAATGTTTTCACCCAGAAGTGAATGCCCAAAACTATGGGGAACAAATCAATTGAGTGCGGTAAGCTTTCAGAATCACATGGAAGATCCAGTCACTGAAAAATAATCTTGGAGTTTCATCCAAGTCTATCGACTCACTTGACAGCATCCCCCATCTCCCGTACCAGAAGACCCATACCAGAAGACCAGAAGACCCACTTGACAGCATCTCTCTTCTCCCATGCCAGAAGACCCATGTAGCAAAATAGAGTTTCTTGCAGTGCGATGATGGATGCTATTCCATTCAATTCTCTTGAATGATTAGGTAGGTGAGGGCAACCACTTGTTGGATGGAGCGTTAATTCCAGCTTCTCTTCATTTCGTTCGTACGGATAAATCATGTATGCTTACGATCAAGTAGTCTGAGAAAACTTTGACCAAATGATGTCAGTCAACAGAAATGGCCGAAACTTACCAGAAATCCGAACGGTGTTGGTGGGAATTATCCTAAATATACGTGTAGACAACTCGAAGATTTTCTACCAAATTCCTTATCAGGGAATTAGCATGTCCTCACATCTTTCAGTGACGAAAAGCTATCGAAAAGCTATCGCGCAACTATTTTGCCGGCTACAAGCGCCGCCATTCACATAATGAGCATTCTACCCGATATGTGAATTTGATGAATCAACATCCGATTAAGTGTATATGCACTATATTATTACTGGTTTGAGTCTTCAGTTTGATCGGCAGCGGGAGTAGTAGTATTAGCTATACAACTACTAGCGGTAAATATCGAAGTTGATGGGTTTTGCTGTGGTGGAGAGACGTGGTATTTAGAAAACACAATTTTTGATAACGTAAGTTGACTGATTTCGTGAACAGGATCGAGTGGAAACGTGGTCAAAAAACGTTTCATTACCAAAATTTACCCACAGTCACAAGTTGTCACTTACTTTACCGAACAACCATTAACTGCGATTGATCCAAGCACTATCATCCCTGCTGTTGAGCACAGCAGCCTGACACCCAGAAACGTGACCATTACGATGATCCTCCCCTAATGCCGAGCTTGTTTTCTTTTTTTTACGACCGAAGAGCGTGGATTTTGCACGATCGAAGTCAAAACTTCGTACTACCCAATGCTTAGATAGAAATAGTACTGGCACTATTCGAACGCACAACTGGCCGCCAAGCTGTTGGGCTGTTTCGTGGCAACCTTCCACTTGCTCAGATTGCTCGAATCGATCAGTCATGAAGTGGCCAAGCTGAAGGTAAGTTTAAGAATCCGGAAAATCAAGACTCGATGTCTAAACGGCTTTCATCGCAAGTGACTGGTCTCAAAGAAACTGCGGTCAGTGTGCATTGCAGTCATACTCTTGATCTGTTAAGACTTCCGAATCAGCAGCAGATAAGTTTCTAGTATGACGTCATGTGGACTGAGCCACTCAGCCATAAATGAAAAGTTTTAGTTCGGTTTTCAATTGCTTTCAACAATTGCCAGGCTCATTGCCGGGTCTTGCCAACTTGGATGAGGTATAAACGGTTCGGAATTTACCTGGCTCGGTTGTATAATAAGAGGAAGCTCCGATATCTCCGATATAATATGTGGCGAAAAGAAAGGTCCCTCGGCAGGAACGTTTACAGCAGAAAGGTTAAAACACAGGGTCATGTGAATGCTCAGGTTATCAAATCAAGGAAAGGAAGTGGTCTCAAAGCAATATAAAATTTCATATTACGGCGGTAATTTCTGAATTGCATGTGATAGTTTTGACCAATCTGCAGCAACAATAGCGAGGCTTTTGCATGGTTGCTTACTCTGGCCTTCGGGAGAACCTTTTACGTACAAGCAAAGAACACGTAGCTCAAACAGGCCAAAACATAAGCGTAAGGGTGAACATAAGGCTAAAAAAATAAAAACTTTGCTCGTCAGATATTTGCTCCTGGCATCAAGTTCTAGAACTGAGTTTTCGTGCTTTGTTCTGAGTTTGCCGAAGGAGAACCAATCAATTCAAATATTTTTCGGTTCAAAAAGGGTAACCCACATAGAAGCCGAACCAACCGAATTTGTGACAACACATGCGTAAGTGGATGTATGTTCTTCGTAGTACATACGAGAATCAAGAAAAGTTGTGAAATCGAGCGGCTTTGATCCGTATTCAATCGCAGGTGTCAAAAAATCCAACGCCCTTTGACCGGGTGTAAAATTCGTAAAAGGCCAATCTGATTCAAATATCGTAAGAGTATCGGCCTGAACCCGTGCGCGTTCTCTCTTCCGACCCTGAGATGTATGCCGTGTGCTTGCTTCTTGATATGGGAGCAAATTCATCCACCTGACCTGCAGTCCTGAAATGGAGGACTGAAAAGAACAGGGTAGCCGAAAAGGCTGAACCGGGCAAATCCTCACAACAAGGTGTTGGTGCGTCATCTCAGGTGCGACTAAAAATAAAATTCTTTGAAATTTGAAAGAGACAAAACCCTGCTTTCGGCGAGCCAAGAACGATCGGTTCTCATTGTTCTGGATCAACTGCTTAGGCTACAGAGCCTCCTCACAATAGAGGTTTCACCGCAGTATCGCGACCCCCCCCCCCTTCACGCATCCCCTCGCCTCACATTTTTTGGTTCAAGATCAGTTGAGATTGAAGAACATCTGAACTACATGGCAACAACAAAACTGGACCAAATTAATACTATTACTGCTACGCATCATTTTATTTAACAGAGCTCTTCTCATTCATTATTGGTACCATTGCTGCTACGCATCATTTTATTCAACAGAGCTCTTCTCATTCATTATTGGTACCAGACCGTTGATTGGATCAATTATAGGTTCCGCAAACACCCCGTCACCGTATAACGGCTCTCAAACTTTTATGAAAAATGGCAAAGTGGTCAATCAAGTTGAAATTCGGATTTCAGTGCGGTAAATCGAACCCCTGACCTTATCCCACCCGTTGGCGCCATGGTGATCGAATGTACTAATCCGTGCACAGATGGAGTTCGATTTCGAATGCCCCTCACTGTCAGTTAATTTGAAACAAAACATTTGGCCATACTCTCACTGGCCTTCAAACGGCATCTGACCCACCAGAATGTTGCAGAGTAAACTGATAGTCCGGAAAAAAAATTTCTGGAGAATAGGAATTGGAGATATGCTTCTCCCGAACTTTTAGAGCAGACAAATCCGAATTTTCAACGAAGACTTGATCGTGCCAGGTTTGCGGGTACGAGCTTATCTGAAGACTTGATCATCTAAAGGACTACTCAGCTGAACCGGTCAGGGATCAGGAGCTGATCTTGCGATTCCCAGTTCTTCGACAAAAATGATGACAAGGAAAAATTACAAACTTTATCGAACCGGTCAAAACACAGTTTTGTAACCTTTCTTTTCACCTGGACGTTTTCATGTTAAAAACATTGCTGAATTGTCAAGTGAACGCCGTGAGATTTTGTTTAGAATATGTTTATGGACTCAGTGCAAATTTTCGCGCAATCTATCCTTTATGAAATCCCATCTTACGGGCAGCAGATACTGGAAACACGAAAGAATGCCCAGATAGAAAGCATTATCATTTTAACAATGCTTTACAGCAAAAATACTGCGCTTATCAAGAACTCACTCAAGGATAGTTGAGGAAAACTTTACCAACAGAAGCATACGAAAGAAAAAAGTATTAAACTTATTTTAAACTTTTTGAAACTATACTAACAAAACATCTTTTACGTATATCATTTGAAACCATATTTGAAATGTGTCTACTGATATAGAAAACTGATGCAGATACAAACTTGACGCAAATACAAATAAGAGTGAAAAATAAATATGAAATAGAAGTATGGCAACAGAATGAGTGAATATGAATGAGTGTGATTATGAGGAACCTTGATCATTGTGCCGACCATTACTGTATATCACATCAAGTCTCGCCATCCTGCAGGATTTTCCAATATTCAAAATTGAAGTTTAGTTTAAATGAAAAATCAGTCTGAGTTTTTGAATGTTTTGTCCAGAATTGAATATTTCTGTAATAAAAGCTCAACCTGAGGTCTTCAATATTTTGTTGTGAGCAGGGAATCAATAGTTTCAATAAACCGATTTTCACACCCAGGAAGTGTAAAACCGTAAACTTTGAAGTTAAGTCGTGGCTGTTCGCGGTCTGAAGGGGCGCGTTTGGCTTGTATCCAAGAACAGGCATACATTATGACCAAACGTATTTTTGCATCCTGAAATAATTCTTCATTTTGGTGATATCATGAGAGCCCAGATTTTTTTGTGTCATAGCTGCTTCGTTGCCGGAGATAGCCATATGGAGATTTCTTGAGAACCCCATACCCATTCACACAAACTGAGTTTGGGCCGCCGTTATCGGTCGTAACGTCGTTCTAACTTGCTGACCAGGATTCAGAACTATTGTCTATAAAACTGTGTATGCCACATTTTGGGGGGGGGGGGGGAGGGTCGTTTTAAAAATAATGGATCAAAAATTGGTTTTAAAAACAGGTTTTCAGGATTATCCCATTAGTCGGTTTGCTCGACCCTCGGGAATTCAAATACTAAGGCCACACCTTTTATAGATCTCTATGTTACAGAGGCTTTAAAATCTCAAGCCCACTGGCCAGCCCACCCCCACCCCTCACCTTGTCTGCCTCGCTGCGAAGGCCCACCCCTACTGCTGATATCAAGGGCGGCGGGAGTAGACAGTCGGAGTGGGCTAAATCATCTAATCAGCTAATCATCTTTGCTTTTGGTTCCGTGGTAAGCTCGCTTCAGTAAATTTCTAATGCTTAAAAGATTGGTTTCAAGCTTTTGTCTTGAGAGACAAGAACGTGACATGGTAATACATTTGAGAGCCAGGAACATGCGTTGGATTGTTGGTATGCTAAGTGTGTTTTTGAGAAAACGTTGGGAAAGTTTGCTGAAGAACGGCAGTGATATTTAGGGTGGACCGGAAGATCTGATTACATCAGATTCTTAGGAAAGGATCGTTTTTTCCGCGGGTATATTTTCGAGTACAGAGAACATCAAAACAAGTGTTTGTTTGAATGAAAATACTTTCAGGTAACGTTATTCTCTGGCAAATCAAGCCCTGCCTCACATGTTAAATCTGTACACTCCGTCAAGAAATTTACTGAACAGCTCAGGTGTTAAGATTACCAAAGTTATCCGGTGAACTACTGAACACACTGTAAAAGCCGGGATTGGTTTGCACAAGATTACCTGAGAGATATACAGTATGTAATGTACTAAATCAATTCGGCATTGAATATGTCGCGAGGTGGCCAGGCTGCCGTTACCTGAATATCATCGATAAATAGAAGACTTACAGTGAATATTCACGTTGGCTTTCAGGGCGCTGCGGTCCACATCCGCAGTTCTTATCAGCTGATTTCTCCACGGAAGGTCAAATTGTGCTTTTGAGCTCGTACAAAGGTACACACCACTTTGACTTCTGTCGACAGTTCGCAAGTCGAACGCTACCTGATTCGTGTCATGCCGGTGCAGGGAGACATTCAGGCCATTCGGAGCTACAGTATACATGAGACATCTTTCTCGTTGAATGGTGGGATAATGCTGAGTACCACAAATCCGTCTCTACCCTCAAGGAAATTGACTTCGTTCATGTTCGGTGAAGGCATCACGACAGCAGAGCTCAACCGATTCACATATAGCAGAACGCTGTTTAATTGGGTTGCGCCGCATACACAGGAGTAGCTCCCTGTGTCATTCATGGATAGAGTAAGTCGACCGCTGTTCATTTCTCTCCGTATCCGTTGCCGGTTTGGAATACCTTTTCATTTATAACCAGGATGGTGTTCAGGGATATGAAACTTTCGAAGAGCTGAATCGGTTCCTGTGAAGACAGGCTCTTCCGTATACACTCCTGATTCTCGGTAGAAACAATCAAAACTTATTCGTCCAGTGAGGTCAATCGTCATGCTAGTGAAAGATTTCTTTTGGTCCCGTGATGTGAGAGAAAGAAGGATATCTGGTCCTCCTGACAAATGGCGATTCCGATTAAGCAGAATGGTAGAAGAACATCTGTTAGAATTAAGTACTCACTTTTAACCATGACGGGATGCGTGAGGGAAGGGACGATTCGTGTACCATTGTCAAAAGTGGCAGCGCAAATGTGCGCAGTGCCGTTCCAAATTTCACTTGCAATGAACTCTCTGGCTGAAATCGTCAAGTTACCATCTCGCCGTTTCTCACTTCTAAGATGTCTTTCTGTCGGCTGACCTCCACCGTTGATATAATAAGCAAACCACCCGATGTGTGGGTTTGATGAGTCAAAATCCAATGAAGTATATGTGCACTCTACAATAACGGGCTTGAGTTCTTCAATTTGATCGGCAGCCGGAAGTATTAAAATGGACGGATTCCGATGCGTTACTGAGTTGTCGTGCCTGAAGAAATCAACAGAGTTTAATGGAGCATACCCACTAGTTTGTATTTAGAAGTTGACAGTTTTAGTAAAATGTTGTATAAGGGGTACATGAGGGCATACTCTGTTACAAAACTCTTGACAATTCAGATATTCAAGAACTCGCCAGCTTCATGTCTACATTGCTTTTTGTTCACTACAGACTCGTAACTCACGTTTCTGAATGTTTACAGATCGCCATTGGCCCGAGCAACACTATCTCAGTGATGAACAGCAAGAAATACACACTGAAGAGTGGAGCCATGATGAATTTAATAACTCTGTCGAAATTCTGCGTCCGTTTCCGTCTGAAACGCTCAAAGGTCGTGAATTTCTTCGCGGCTAACTCAGGTTGGAGACAAAAAGAGTTGAATGAGTTTTCGAACGGGAAAAGAGAGAAGGCCTGATTGGAGGCATCGTTGTCTGGCGGATGCCTCCAATCAGGGCAGTGTTTTTTTGGCGAGGCTTTAATGCACAGGGGCAAACTACTGACCAGTGGCCGCACAACCCAACCCTCACGTTTTCACAAATGGGCCCACTCGCCCAGTCACGTCTTCCAAGCGGAGACATTTCCAACTGGTGACGCCATTTTATTTTTGTGATGAGGAAATCCCCGAATGACATCATCGGTATATGCCGCCATCTTTTTTTGTTCGAAACGGAATGTTTCCGTTCTATGCAGTTGTATTTCCATTTTCCAAAAGTTTCGCCATAAAACTGTTGAATGTAACATACTTGTTAGTTACAGTGCAATTTTTTTGGAGTAACATGATGTGTGTTACAGTTCCACTTATGGCAAAAATCACAATTAAAATAATGAGTCATAATTGAGTGACACCTCGAGCCGTTTGGCTGGAGAATAGATTCGGTTTTTCCATGTTCGTCTTTTTTGATATTGTTCGATTATTTTCATTCCCCTAAATGGTGTTCTAGTTCAAGACAAAACAATGAAAGATCAACAGAGCTGGATAGATTCTCCAATAATAACCGTGCCAGTCTTGCTGGACGCACACCAAGCTGAGCATCTTCCAAGCTTGGAATTTATGCATCTCGACCCGAATTCATTATGACAAGGAAAACTGGATATTGCAGTAGAATATTACTGTATGATTCGATAGCATTGATACATTCCATGGAAAAATTCCTCGCGCTCGTTGTTCTCTTGAACCAATCAATCCCACCAACTTTCTTAAAACTTTGAACAGTTTGCAAGTGTTATAAATCATTAGCGACAGCAGAAACTCAGATATGCCTCCGAAATTCAGTTTTGAACCCAAGTCACGAGCTCTGGATGATAACCACTTTATCCCACCTCATTCCAAAAGCCAGAAATACCTGGCTGCTAAACCGCCAATCATTTTCTGTAGCAAAATAATTGGTCTTTTCGTTCCTGAATATGAAATCGTGGCCAAAAAATCTAGGGTGAAAAGAACGAAGAGCTACCGGAAATGGCCAAAAGCACTTCTGGAAGTAACGTTTTGGATGTCGCAGCTCTCAGCCGAAAATTGGATTGTCAACCGAAAAACACAAGAAAACAACAACGGAGATCACCTACTCCACAAAATAACTGGTTCTGTTGTGGAGACCTCGCTAGAAATTAATAAAAACTCAAATCTCCCGACTAGTATAAATATCGGGATTTCAGATAATCTTGTTGCGTTTTTTGCTCGACATCAGTCCTCAACACATGGAATCTCCCTGTTTATCATTTTTCTGAGAGGATGAATATAATTTGAATCAAAATAACATAAGCGAGAAGAGAACATACGAGGAACGTGGAAGAGCTGGCCAAATTCGTGGAAGCACAAAACTGTCTCAATAAAATAGTCGAAAATATTTCTCCCATTGGAAATTTTGTTTCTTGCGGTCCTGGGTTGGTGGTTCATCCCAAAAACATTCACAATTGATGCTCTAGGCATCAATTACATAATTCTGCCGCCAGGTCGATCAAAACTTGTTCCAGGATCAGTTCCTAAGGTGGAAGCTAAAGTCTTCCTCCACCAGGAACCCTTTTCTCTCCTTGCGTCCAAATGGGTTTTCAAATGCGTTGCAGTAAACATAACATGTTCGATTACGGAAGAGCAATCTCTCCCTTACATTTCGTGTGTGTTACCAAAGAGTTACGTTATGAACTCGATTATCGAGAAATATTGCTAAGGGAAGCAGACGACCAGGCAGAAGCAAGTGGTTACCATGCAAAACGAGCGCTAACTGAATTTTTCTGGATTCAGCCCAACTTTTTCCTATCAGTTAGTCAATGTTTCCTGTCAGAAGAAAAAAGATCTCTCGGAATGAATTTTTTTTAAGAAAATCGGTTCAGCGGGAGTGGAGAGATAAATTTCCGAAAAAGTGTATCAATGCAATAGAATCGCACAGTACGAGTCAGTATTCGAGCAGTCCTCCCGTTCCCGTTTGCATAGGGATGAATTTTAAGGAAGCTCGAAGTGAACCAAGCTGCGATTCCTATAGCCATCTCCAAGTCTTTGCATGTTGATAATTCAGAGTTGACTGATTCACAGAGATGGATAGGTTGATCCTCGATGTGACCTGGATGGTTATACGTGAAGAAGGACTGAGGAGGTTTACTTGGTTTTTTCTGTATGTTCCTGGACAGTCAAAAAGATTATTCATAACAGCTTTGTTTATTGTACAAATGCATGATGGTGTTATATCGAAATGATAACCCAGCCAAAAACAGCAAACATTCATATAATTGTCAATCTTGACTCGATCGCGAAATGTTTTTGGGTTTGTAGAATCCAGTTCACACCCCTCCCGGAAGCGCAGCTTCAAGAAACAGTTAAGTCGCCTCGTCTTTGTCTCCCTTGCGAAAATTACGGTTCTCGACATCAAACTTGTTCAAAACCGAAAGTTTCGATTTGGTTTGTCTGATTAAGGAAGGTGTATCAATTCCGCTGACTGCGAATTGCTGCATGATGACTGAATGAATTATGGATGAAACAGCTGTTTATATATACTCAGTGGGCTGAGCCTGTTGTTTCAGCAAGCGTCTTATCTCTTACCGTCAGGTGCATTTTTAAAAACCGGGTGATGAATTTGCACACAGAAGCATCGTTTGTAGCAGTGTTCTCCGTGAAAATAGACATGACATCATCGAAGAAAAACCCATTCAACCTGAGAAGTAGGAAGAACATACAGTACTGTCCGCAAACCGTGCTCTTGAGATTGTAATTTTTCACGTTGCCAAAGCTTGTAATTGCAGTCTACCCAGTCACCAAGATGTTTAGAATAAAATTCTGGTGTATTTCCGGAATTGTCAAAATATTCAATTGTGCCTTCAATGCAGAAAAATGCAACCCAGTGCTGACCACTCTCATGCGAGGTCTCTGTATTTACGATGTATGCACCTAAAAATTCTTTCGTTTCTGGTAAAGTGTCTGCTGCAAATACTCCAACGAAGCAATCATTCATGGTCTTATCTCTTTTCAAAGCAGATTCTATCTGTTGACTGTTCATTGCGTGAAATCAGAAATTGCTTGACGTTGGTTATCATTGCTTATTGTAGAATCACAGAATAAATTGGCGATTACCACAATAGGTTCCGTGAGAGCTTCTTTAAAACGCATATTCAAATTCAGGTTTCTCTGTTTAATCAAAGTCAGTGCCCTACGAGACGTACCAATTGGTGTGAAATCGAAACCAAAGATTGTAAATCCCTCATTGTATTCTGTCCTGGTGAATGGAAGCTCTCTCGTGGTTTCGTTGAATACTTCCAAAAACGGCATAATCCTTCATGGGCTCGTAATGAATTGTTTGTCGTAAAATCCATTTCATAACCGTTCGACGGATATATTTTACCATCAATTTCCGCTGCAAGATGTTGGATTTTGAAAAGATCAAGATAGAACGGATTGGTATCATGTGTTCGTGAAAGAACTTTCGAGCTTGCCATTGCTATCATCATCATTTTTGGAAGCTGTCCAGTGACCATATTCGGACACTTAGAGAATATCTGTTCGGTATCAATTGTCATTCGTCGCATTTGAACGCGTTCAAAATGATAAACCGCTGATGCAAACAATAACCGTTTGAAAGGGCGTTCATGTATGGAACTGCTGGCTCGTATTTTCTCACACATTGCTCAAGATTTCAATTCGCTGCATTTGGAATACTGGCAGCATCGAGAGCATTGAAACATATGTTGGCTCGTTCACGTACAAATTTGATGGTCAGGGTGACTCCTGGAATGAGCGGTTTATCCTGTTGAAACAGGTCGCAATGAATTTCTCCACTGAGCTGTAGGGGCTTTGTCCCGTACATTAGAGCATATTTTGCCGTTTGGTCTGTGTTGAGCCAGGTATCAGCTGCAGCCGCAGTACCAACAGCTGCTGTATATGTCCTCATCCAGTTGGTCTTATGGTCGAATCCTTCGCAAAAAAGTTGACTCTTCATGGCAGCTTGTTAGTAGCCTAGCAGGTTTTCCAAACATGTTCTCATAAAATACAAATTGGAAGGGTCGCTTATAGACCTCCAAGCCAGTTCAATAGTTACATTCTGAAACAACGTGCTCATTATACTATTACAAGGGCACACATTGTTGGTGGGATCCAATGCGATGCCATAAGCCTTCAAAATAAAGAGATCGCATTGGAATCGAATGTCGGCCAAGGATATTAAATCTGTTGATGGTGCAATGTCAAAAGTGATGTCATTGGCGTCATCGAATGCCGACAAAATATTGCAGGCGATCATTCAATTTTTTCGTCTTGACGATATCAGCAATTCTGTATTTTTCTCCGTCTCTCAAAACGGTTTTCGATAATTCTTACTCGTCAAACCATCCTTTAACATCTTCGTTTGCTAAATCCACAAATCGATACAGGTAATGCTCGTCTGATTGCCTAATTTCTTCAATTTTGTAGAGAAGCTGCGTATAATTTGATTCATAGCCCTTTTCAAATGTCAATTTTTTCTTTTGATATTCTTACATGATCCCCGACTTGGAACACTGGCTTTTTATCTGGCTGTTCGTCGTATAGCGTCTTATACAATATCTTCTCAGCTTTTTTGTTGTCATTTTTTGACGGTGCTAAACCAGTGCTTGAGTGCACGGAATCGTTGAAGCTTTTGACGACATTCGGAAGTACGTCAATATACCGGTGATTGTTTTTTGTCGGTCATATACGTTCATAGACGTTCTTTAATTGTTCTGTTCATTCTTTCAACAACCACCGCTTTGCCTTCATTGTTGGAGTTGGATTGTTTCATTCCCAATTCTTTCAAAAACGTCTTGACAATTTTTGCAAAGACCTCGATTCCATTATCAATGAAGACCTTCATTGGTATCCCATACATTTTAAAAATGATTACAATAGCTTCGATGACCGCTTGTGGTTTTTAGATTCTTTAAGGACTGTGAATCATTAACGTGTAGAACAAGCAATTGCAGTAAAAATAAATGTGTTTTCGTCATTGAATATGAGCAAAATGTGGTAAAAAAGGAAGGACCATCAAGAGAACGAAATTTCAACCCGTCATTCCCTACGAGCAAGAACTCGTGAATGCATATTGACAAAACAATGCCTGTAACCGAGATGTTCGTCACGGTTAAGGCAGGACCCATATACCAAAGGTCTATCACGAAAATGTAACTTTCTGACAGAAAAATTTCGAATCTTCCAGAT
>JAQIWT010000643.1:0-16838 GCA_034696485.1 Isohypsibius dastychi
GATTTAGGTCAGTTTGCCGGCTGTTTTAGACACGCCTATGAGAATGGGCTGAATCAATACGATTGGTTTATGAAAGCTGATGATGATACGTTTGTCATTGTGGAGCATCTGCGGTATTTGCTGTCGGATTACTCGAGTTCTGACCCGATTTATTTCGGTCGCGAATTTGTGCTTGGAAAGAACCCAGAAGATCGTAAGTCAATCACACGGTTTGTGTCAGTCACAAATTAATCCGGGGATTAAACTGTTGATATGAGACCTATGCGTTTGGTGCTTGCTCTTAAACTAAACCAGACATGCAGTAAAAATTGAAAAAATGTTAGTTTCAAAATCAAGCAATACCGTACATGAAATTTCAGTAATCTCTTTTCACGGCGAAAAAATTCGCCGAGCCCGAGCCTCAGCCAAAAGAAGAAGCCGAAGCATGTGACACTGGGGGGTTTTTTCAAGCAAGAGCTTTAGATGAATTTATTTCTGGAGCTCCGAATGAATTTCAAAACAGTTTGGTTCCGCGTGAACTACAGCTCAGAACAATAGATTGCACATCCAGCTGTTCCGGCTGATGCGAATCATTCAGGTTCCTCCGGTGTCCTGGATCTTATGCTCTGTTTTATTTAAGTCATAAAGATTTTCGAATAATTGGTCGTCGTGGTATTCGTGATTAGTTCGTTTGCACTTCATGGTTGCATTCACGTTTGAAATATTCTCAATTACTGTATTGACACATAACCCCCAAAACTTTTGGTCCCAATTCGCCTGTTTTGCAGTGTACATGTCAGGTGGCGCTGGGTACGTACTGAGCAGAACAGCGCTTAGGAAATTCGTGGAGGAAGGTCTCAATCGCAATGTTTGCCGAATCGAGGACGGTGGTGCTGAAGATGCCAATGCCGGACATTGTCTGTCTAAGGTGGGAGTGAGGTCCGTGGATAGCAGAGACATGTTCGGAAGGAACCGTTTCATGCCCTTTGCACCATTTTACCACTTTCTCCCCAACAAGATGGAAATAACGGTGAGTTGATCCACGAAGACATCGACTTGTTTCTAACCATGTTTCTTCATGCAGCCATGGTATGGACCTTATCTAAAATACCCCGAGGAAATCGGGATGGAGTGCTGTTCGAACAAAGCGATCTCCTTCCATTATATCGATGATCAACAAATGTATTTACTGGAGTATTTGATTTATCATCTGCAGCCTGCTCTTGCCGGCCAAACGAATTACTATCCACCACGAACATAGGTTATGTCCCCGATCTGAATTATTGTTTCGCACATGCTGCTTTGATGTGATCGCACGGGGAAAAAACAGATGTGATCCATTTCTTCAGAAAGAGTTGGAGTTAGTGATTTGAATCTTGTACTTTGTGGGAATGACGACTTGGTAGTCGACAATGCACAAAAAATGTCAGAATTCCTGATTGAACAAATAAAGCGGAGTTGAGAATAAAGATTTAAGAACGAGATCAAGATCAAGTTTAGGATTCAAAATAAAGAATTAAGATTTTTGTCCCCCCTCCCCCCCCCCCCCCAAGGGGGGGGGGACTTTACAGTTGTACCGCATATCGAGGTCCTAAAGTATCGTTGAAAAAAGTACTGAAAAGTCTGCCTGGTCTCTATCAATTTACAGTGAGGCAGGCCTGCAGTTCCATACTTTTGGCCGCTCTCCCTCAAAGTCTCTCTGGTCTCTATCGAATGCCTCTCGCTCACGTTAAATTTCGCCCACTCACCCACCCACTAACTCACCCATTCGCCCACTTACTCAACCACTTACTCTCCCACTCACTAATTTAATCGTTCACTCATGGATTAATCATTTGTTGTCAACACATGTTGCGTACCGAGTAATCTCAAAATTTTGGGAAAAAAACACACCGTATTACAGAAGGTGGGGGGGACATGTATGGTCTAAGAACCCTCGAATGGTTCTAGACCATCAAGAGCCCTCGAGGGCTTTTGCAGGTATATTTGATTATTGCAATTGATGGTCGAGTTTTTGAGTGGTAACACCAATTGGCCCTTTCAGTTTTCTTTTCTGTCCACCCTCTCCCAAACGGGTGATCACCCCAAAGTTCATGACTATAGGTTTTTCCTTCTTTGTCGTTCGACACTACTTTTGTTTGAAAAGACAGCAATAATTGGCTGGCAGCGCCTGCTTCTCTGTTTTCGATCCTAAACCCCACCCCCATATTGCAGTTTCTTGTGACTTGTAGTTTTTGATAAATCACAATTTACGAATTACGGCGACATCATCAATCCATGCAATACGTCCATATCCGAACGTTACGGTCAGTGACGTGTTGAAATGTTGTGATGATAACGAAATTACGGAATGGCGGTGCAGATAACACTTGGTGTGAAACTCCACAGTAAGTACTGTAAAAAGATATCCGTGGATTAGGTATTGCCACCAAAGTACTGACCACTTTTGGCCATTCAGATCAGCAGAAAACGCTTCTACCGAAAACCCGCACACGTTGTTGACAAAATACATTCTTTTGGATATTCAGACGGTATTACAAAAGTTGATATGAAAACATTCCCGCCTGCATTGGCTACACCAGTACTGACAGTCATGACCCCCAACTGGGGCCACCATGCTGAAGCACCATTCTGGAAAACACAAGCCAGTGCAGAAAAGCGCTTCATCAAACGCTGTCGAGTTTCCGAAATGAAATATGTGTAAGATATGTAACAAGATATATTTTCTGGCAAGATTGTCCTCTTTTCAAGTTTCAGATCTGTCAATCAGTCCATGTTTCTCAATTGAAACGGAATCATGATCAGTTTCAGTGATGACCTTTCGAACCTTTTCTTATTTTTTGCTTTTCTTTTAAAGCCTCAGCAGACGCTCAAGAAGATCCCAATAAGAATAAATTATGAAAATTAACCAAATTTATGAAGTCAGTATCTGTGATCGAGTAGTACATATGTATGTGGTATGTGGTATCTTGATGCGCCGAATCAAGGACAGAAGGTCAGCATGAAACTGCCACCAGTGGGGGTGGCGTGAACCTTGCTGTTGTCCGCCGGGTACAAGTAAGCGTCTGGACAGCGGCGCGAATTGCCTGAAATCCAAGGCAGAGCTTGGTTGAAAATAACTGACAAAAAGATGAATCAGTTGACAATCAACAGTGATCAGTTACTCACAAGTAATTGTCGTTCCGTCACTTGAACTAATTTCCATCGCAACATTGTAGCCATCGATAACACTGAGGTTATACCAATCTTTCCCACCCGAATTGAAAGTAAACTCAGCCAGCGTGACTCCCGGGTTCCCGGCTCCACCGAACCCGTGCTGGAATTGTATCACGAGGTTCAAATTGGTTGCATTTTATCATTGAACGAAAACCTTCTTCTTGAATAACGAGGATGAAGCATACCTTAAAATTCAGTCCTGGTTCATCGAATTCGCCTTCCCAGGTGGTGCCCGGACCCATGTCAGCCTCCAGAATTCCGGCTTGACGCTGACCTGTCTTGACCATTTGAATACGGTAGTTGCATCCGTTATGGAACCGAACAGTTGTTCCAGCGGTGACGTAGAGTAGAACTGCGAGAATCAGCAAAGTGAAAATAATGGACGCCATGTTTACCACAGTCTGAGGCAAAGTTTCAAAAAGTTTCGAATGAGTGATGCGAGTAGATTTTTGAACTCCTACTCGTTTTGCTTCCACTTTTATTGGCATCGTTCAAGAAGGGCGCAGCAATGTATGCAAGTTTCAGGAGAGGAACCAGTTCCAATTTTGCAACAATCCGCAAAAAATCGACTTTGGCACTTCACCTCAATGCGTAGTGGTCCGTGAATCACTATTCCACGTTCACCCAACCAAGCTACATTGTTTGGCGTATATTCAAGTACAATAAGCGTGCGACGTTTGAGCCGTGCACTTGAGCGAAAAGGTCATGAATCATCCAGTCATCAGGAGCAAAATTCGGCTGAGCACGTATACAGTAAACGCTCCGGATCTGTATCAGTAAATCCAACCGAAAACATGTCATTTCGGATCGCAGTTCTGGTTATCGGAAAACCATATGCAAGCAAAGAACTTGTTAGTCATTAAGTTATGACTAAATGCTGTTGTTCAATCCATCCGCCCTACCAATTTTCAGTTCATGAACAATCACCACGATAAAAAAGTCCTCCTTTCAGGATGTCTAAGAGTTCTGAGCCTTGCTTATTGGGTGGATGCTGATGAAATCTTCTGCAACTACAGAAATCCTTACTTTTTATGTCGGTGGCGATACATGTTGCTCATCGCCCGTTGCTCATCTTTATGCTGTTCACGCTGAATCAACAAAAAGTCGAATTGAGCACTGTTTTTGAAGGACGAATTGTAATCTTAGATTCAAGAAGACTCTGGTTTGGAACATCGGCACTGAATTGAGTATTTCTTACCTGAGCCATTTTCTCCTACGTTTCTTCTTGTGAAGAAAAGTGGACCGGTTCAAGAATGTTCACTGCGAAATTTGCTGAGCTTGACAGTGTAGTCAAGTTACCATTCACTGCACCCGTGTTCATAAGTATCACTTAAGCGTCGTCCCAGTTATTTGGCATTTCGGCACATTATAATTGCTGTCATCACTTCTTTGCAAGCTGCGCCAGTTCCAACCGAAATCTCCACCATCGGCCACTGTGTTTTGCACCGAATCCATTCGGACCGTTAAACTGTATTTCAATTGTACCGAGTATCAATAAAAACCCTCATGTAAACGTTCGGCAGAAATAGGCGGCAGAAAAGGACACTCTACATTTGTTAGAGCAAGCCTTTGACAATGCAGGATCTTCACTTTGTGCCCGTTTCTTACTTCGTTTTGCTCAGAATTGTGAACTTATGTTAACTATACACAACTATACACAGCGTGTCTGCCGTTCGGTCCAGCTAGTCTATGACGCACTGCTAGACGAAGGTTCCAAACAAAATTTTCTACGTGCTCCATATGTTCCTTTCACTGATCTTTCTTTGACCTGAAATGGGTGGAATGGGTGTAAGTGATCAGAAATTCAGAGAGAAAAAGCTCCGTATTACTGAAAAGATCGGCCTGAATTCTGTCTGTTCATGGACCGTATCTCCCGACTTTGAGTTGATCTGCACCTATATAGCACCGATCTGAGCTATAGTGAGTGTACGCGATCAATTCGGATACTGTGCTTGTTCTACTGAACTGAATTTATTGTCGACAACTGTCATTTTAATGCAATGCTGCAACCAGGTCTAAGAAAGTTAGTGTTCACTGAACATTCTGTTTATATTTGGACATTCATTCGGTGCATGGATGTAAGTGCTTTCGAGCTTTCTGGCAGTTATATCAGACACAAGAAAACGTTGTCAAAAACAGGACGATCCAGCCGGGCAAGATTTTCGTGTGTCACCAGCCACCTGGGAAATATTGACGGTTCCAACCAATCAACCGACCAACCAACCAACCGACCAACCGATCAGAGGTTGTGAATGGTCGCCATTTTGTGTCACCAAACAACCAACTGACCACCCGACCACCCGACCACCCGACCACCCGACCAACCGACCGACCGACCAAAGGTTGTCAGTGGTCGCAGTTTCGAGTTACTCAACGACCAACCGACCAACCGACCAAAGGTTGTAAATGGTCGCCATTTGTGTCACCAAACAACCAACTGAACACCCGACCACCCGACCACCCGACCAACCGACCGACCGACCAAAGGTTGTCAGTGGTCGCAGTTTCGAGTTACTCAACGACCAACCGACCAACCGACCAACCAACCGACCGAAGGTTGTCAATGTTCGCCATTTTGTGTCACCTACCAAACCAATGAAAACTGGGAAGTTCTGCTCCGAAGTCTTTCAAATTCAGTTTATTCCGAGAATGGAGATAATTCTGGATAACAAGTATGTATGCAATTTGCGAATCAGCAGAGTGGTCACTGATGATTTTTTTCACTGGAGCCTAACCAATCAGCACTTCTAACCACTTCAGGGAAAGTCCGACAATCAGCTTCACTGATATTGTAACTTTCAATATCATAGGTGCATCTATAAATTACATAGGTGCTGCGGTTGCAGCAAGTCAGACCGGCATAAAGCTGAACTGTCGTTTTTCGGCTCTTTGCTTGCCAGCGTTCCCCACCATTAACATGAAATTACAGCGTGTTTCCGCAGTACACGCCATCAAGACGCTACTGGTAGCAGTCAAACGTGTAACGTGTTACATGTCAGAAATATTGTAGGGTAACGGCAGTGACCAGTCCAGCCAGACCGGTCTAGAAATTATTTGTAGACCGCGGTCCAACCTAATTGCAGACCACTGCCAGACCGCGGTCCAAGCAAAATTTCCAGACCCGTCACTGCCGTTGCCCTACAATAGTCAGAAACTACTCCATACCGCAAGGTTTTACAATTGGGCATTCTGACATCAATCGAACCACACTGGGCAGATGTTTCCTTCTGGCTGCGTTTTCTTCGAAACCTTTTGTTTCTATAGGCTAAGCTCATCAAACAGACTTTTTGCTTGTATTTTCGGCATTGGTAATTAGTTTGGACGAACTAAGCTGCAACGTGGGCGAAAGTTAAAAAACACGCCAATTCAACGCATCTGCTTTCCCGATGTTTTGGCAAGTCAATAAGTTGAACAGCTAATTGGATCATTCTTGTCTTCCAGCTGCAATGTAGACCAATCAACCCATTACCAAAAGTGTCGACTTGTATTTGGCGACCGGTAGAAGTGAAGCAATGCTTGACTGCCCATTCAGAGAAACGCCGTGAAACAGGCAAATGTCGCACTTCACATGCATCTCAGCCCATCCTGCAAAGTGCTCAAGGTCAGAGCATCGAGAGAGAGAACAGTGTCCTCGCTAACATCCTCCTTCACAATGCCCAATGCGTCTGTGTGCTCTAACTGTTTACTCAACACCTCACAGTCAATGCTGCGAGTTCTCATGACGCAACCCCCCAGAAGCAATACTTTGATCAACCGGATATGAAAATCACCTCATTCTCAATGGAAATTCATGATCAGTTGTGCACAGTTGCACAGGCTGGGCATTTGAGATGAAAATCCTCAGGATCCAGTTATTCCTCCTGCGATGCACTGGTTTCATTCCTTTGCCGACTGAAACCCGATTTTTACAAACATGCCTCAATGCAATCGCCATTTTGTTTTTGGCTGGCGCAACATTCATAAATGGCATACAGACCGCCGTATTCCTGTACGCATTTCTCTATCCATCTCTCAGCACATTCACAAACCCAATCCTGCAAATGTTCGTCCTGGCCCCCTACGCCACGGTCTGCTATCGAAGTCTCATTGCTCTCACTATTCTGTTCCTGAAACGCAAAACATTCCCACTCATCCTCCGAGAGACCTGTAAACTCATTGAAATTTGTTTCCCATGTGTCGTCCAAAAACAGCAAGTTGTACGAAAATGCGGGCGCTTGGCAGTTCTGTTGTTCCTCGTGACCTTTTTCATGCATCTAGCATGGGAAGTTGGTGAATGGCGTTATTATTTCGAATACTCTTCAAATGTCACCTTGTGGAACGATGAAGGTCTCGCTCCGTTACCCCTTAAACTGGCCACATGGATCTACGTTGTCATTTGGTCGATATTCATAGCGTTCGGTTATGTCCTGTCCCAACAAGTCTACGTCATCATAATCGTTCTCGCGTATGTCACTGCTGAGGCCCTCAAAGTGTTGCGTCGAAATATTGATAAAGAACGAGAATGCTGGACGGCGATGTACGGCACAGATTTTGCTTCAGCCGTTCGGAAAGTCAAATTATGGGAAAAGCAGTATATAATGATGCTGGAGTATTGTCTATTTCTTAATAAATACTTTTCCTCGATACTTTTCTTCATCTACGCAATGGACGTCCTGACAATGTTGGGGTTTGCTGCTCTCCTCGTCAGCGGAACCCTACGTTCCCTTGAGAACTATGGGTATGTCATCGGTACAATCCTGGGGTTTGGGGCATACAGTACTTTGTTTCTGATCCCCCTTGTTATGGTTCATGAAAAAGTACGTTTGTTTTCTTATTTTAGTTTAGCGGTGAAAAATTGTGGGTATTTTTCAGAGTGATCATCTTTCGTTTGGGGTCTACCAGCTAGCACACACAATCAAATGTTTACCAAATAAAATGGTGGAGGAACATGTATGTGTGAAGGTCACGTTTCAAGTGGTTGACTTGGAAAGCCTGACTATTTTAATTTAATAGGGTGCGGAGCTGATGTACGAGCTGAATGAGTTTGAAAGCAAGTGCAAAAAGTATCTTTGCTCACTTAATGGACTGGGCCTACTTCACTATTCACGAGAGTTCCTGGCAAGAGTAAGGGATCAACACCGTTGCTGTTTGTCTGATAATGCTAACTGCGGTATAATTTGCAGACTTGCATGTTGGCTGTCTCGTTTGCTGTCATCGCCAAAGAATTTCTTGTTCCGCGTTAGATCGTTTAATATTTTTTTCATTTCAGTCGACATCGAATGCCATGTAATCTCAATAACTTTATAATTGATTCAGGTTCAACTTTCTCGTTGCGCGTAGGGATCCCGGAATGGATAACATTTACATGAGTATATACCCTACTGAAACATGCCGAGACGAGTGTATGCGAAACAAATCCGAAAAGCGAGCCACGCTCACCCCCCCCCCCCGCCTACAAGATACATAGCTCTGGTGATTCCCACCAAAACCTAACACTGATCGACCCTCACTATGCCGATTCGTGTGATCTATTTGTTGGTTCCTGTGACTGAAAAGTTCAGTGCTTCACCCCTTTGATTGTTTTCCATGAATAGCTCTTACAATCCCCCAGCTTGCACAAGCAAGAGAGTTTCCTGAGGGAATTTTCCGGCCGTCATCGTATGCAGTAGCCTGGATTCGTAACTTCCTACTCACACTACCTGGCGCTTCCAGACGCCGATACCGTCACTGAAAATGAGTCCATTCAGGATGAGGCTGAATCGATTTCTGAAAGCGGTGTCATTCATGTTTCCCAGAGATTTAAAGCACAACTTCAAAGTGCACGATGATGCTGAAAGAAGTGACGGAAATCAATGCAGAGACCTCGTCTCTAAAGCAACTTTGGAAGCTGCTTTTGTACTGTTTTTCAGTGTATCTGTACAAATAGGAAGTGACTGAGCCTCTCACAAAAACACCTCCTCAAAATAAACGAACAAAGAAATTCTGGATTGTTTCCGTCGTCACAGGGTCGGAAGCTTCTCCATTTTCAAACATTGCTGATTTGACAGACCACAGCCAATTTGATGAACGTTTACAGAACATTCTTCAAAGCTTGTTTATCTCAGTTTTCGTTTATTAAGCGGACAGATTTCATTCACCCACTAAGTGATTCTTCAAGATGAAATGTCTCAGCCTTCAGTTAATCCTGCTTCGATGTACAGGATTTGTACCTATCGCAAACTCAAATCCATTGGTAGAAAAATGTCTTATCTCATTCGCAGTTGTTTTCCTAACAATCACTGCGGTTGTCACCGGCATACAGGCTGCTTTATTTCTGTCAGCTCTCTTCTATCCTTCCTTCAGCACTTTCGTCAACTCAACCCCATCCTTCAAATTCTTGTGTTTGCGCCGTATGTTGCGATTTGCTGTCGAAGTCTTATTGTTCTCACAATTGTCGTCACGAAACGGAAAGAGTTTTCTCACATCCTCCTGGAAACCCACAAACTAATTGACACTTGCTTTCCATACTCGCTGAAAGAAGAGAAAGTGTTGATAACAAGTGGCCGTTTGGCCGCCCCTTTATTTTTCGCGACCTTTTTCATGAAGTTGGTGAATGGCGATACTACTTTGAATACACACCAAACGTCACATTATGGAATGATCAGATCTTCTCTCCTCTTCCCCTCAAGCTGACCACATGGATCTATATTGTCATTTGGACGTGCTACATTTCATTCGGCTTCATTCTATCCCAGCAGGTTTATGCATTCGTTATCGTATTCGCGTACCTTACCGCAGAGGCCCTCGAACAACTACGGCAAAGTATCAACAAAGAGAGAGAATCTTGGTGTTTAACGGATGATCACGATTTTCGTTCAGCCATTCGAAAAGTGAAGCTATGGAAGAGGCAGTATATGACGATGCTGGAATACTGCCTCGCTCTGAATGAATGCTTCCCAAGTATGCTGTTTTTTATATACGCAGTGGACGTTTTGGTTATGCTGGGTTTCGCTGCACTGCTGGTCAGCGGCAATTTACGTTCTTTTGAGAACTATGCATATACGATCGGGACGGTACTGGGATTTGGTGCGTATAGCACAGTATTCCTGATACCATTAGTGATGGTTTATGAAAGGGTAATGTCTTCTTCCATTCTGTGAACTTATTCTGGACTTAACCTAAATATCTACAGAGTGATCATCTCTCCTTTAAGATCTATCACCTGCTGCACACGGTTGAAAATTCACAAACGAAATCGTTTGAGAAACATGTGAGTGAAAAGTTCACATCACAGATGTTATTTTTGAGATGTGTGACCAATAAAGTTAACGGAGCGCAGAGCTGATGTACGAGCTGAATGCAAGTGCAAGATATATCTATGTTTACTTAATGGGCTGGGACTTCTTCACTGTTCACGAAGATTTTTGGCCAGGGTAAAAATCAATATTTATGTCTGACATTAACTCTTCTCTTGCCAGGTGGGGTAAAAATCACCCCACGCTAGTTTAAAAATTGGATATCTCCTGAACTATCAACGTTATAGCTTAAAATTTCAAAATCAACGTAGAGTTTTGTGATTCCTACATTTCTGTCTTTTCCAAATGATGAAGTCCCGGTTCTTTCCACAAGAAACCAGTTGGGATTGTTTTTGTGGGTTCCACACCACTTTTCATTCAAACAAATATCTCGCTTCCAGCAAAAATTATGAATCGATTCTGAAAAACCGAAACTGTGACTGGATATTTTCCCTAGAAAATGGATTTTAAAATTTGTTTTTAGCTCGAACGGGCCTTTGAAGACAAATTCGAGAAGAGTGAAAGTTTTTTCCACTGGTCACTTGCCGGGCAGAGGGAAAAGCAGCGGCAGGACAGCGGTCAGACGCCCTTTGTTCTTTCTGCTCACAGCAAACAGACGGCTTGCGCCCTATTGAAATCACACTATTTCAAGCAAGCATTACAAGTTCAAAAAGTTCAATCAGCAACCGCTTGGTTCAAAGAAATCCAGAATAACCGCCGAAAAACAATTCATTTGACCCGGATGGCTGTTACAAATTAGATTGCTAGACCAATTTGTGCGTTCACATGCAACTGCTTTCGCCTTTGTGACGATTTCATTGTTTGAAATTGCCTTCAAGAAAGTTGTTTGGAGCATGTTTGCGCAAATCACATGATTTAAGCTTGTTCTTAATACAGATCTTGATTTTAGGAAAATGAGCTTGGCTTAATTGTATTTTTTGACACCGTATATTGAAAATGTTTTTCTAATTGTAGCTCTAGAAAATCTGATCCTGTAGCGATCTACAGACCGCGGGTAATTATTCCTCTTCGAAATGACCAAACTCAACAAATAAGTTAGCTCGGTCTGAGATCTTTTTAGCTAACTATAACACACCGCATTGGTCAACTGACCTGGGGTGGAAAAAATCCCACCCGGCAATCGGTGCAACCAAAATCACCTGGCAAGAGAAGAGTTAAGTTACTGTGCTGAAGGGTTTGTTTGCAGACTCACGCTCGCGGTGTCTTTTGCTGTTATTGCAAAGGAATTTCTCGTGCAACGTTGACTCGTGCCAGACATCCATTTTACGGACAAGGCAACAAATGTCTCCAATCCAAAACAGTAACACCAGAACCTTTCTTGAGGAGCTTGTTGCAGTTGCACTGCGCTATCAAGCCTCCAAGCTGTACCACGTGACTTGCACCACGTGTCAAACTAGGAGTGAGCGGTTAGAGAGAATTTAGAGAGAAAATTGTGTTTGCATTTTATTTCCGGGTACTTCCACTTTGACCTCACTGCTGTGAGGCGACACTTTTTGTAGAAAATTCTGAGGTCTACAACTGGGTGGTATCAGATTTTGTTAAAGTTCATCAGAAGAGCCAGGCTCCTGCTTTTGAAGAAAGAAACCCAGTGAAAACATGGATTTTTATACTACTGTCCAATGGTATATATTGTCCCCTCCCCCCTCCACATGAGACAGGCTGTGAATACGGAGGTCAGGGATAATACAAATTTCATCCTTATCTTGGCTCACCACATCATGTCTGTCTGGAAGACTGTTCATCAGTTTCAGAAATTCCCTCTTTCTCAACTCACGCGACGTGCAGTAATTATATTTTGTAAAAAAACAAGACCATGCATGATATGTTTCCGGCGGGTCTTTGTCTTGTGGGAAAAAACGTTTTTTCGATTTAAACAACGAGTGGGATAAGAAAAACATGTACTCTAGTCTAACGATTTATTGGCCAAGGGTAAAATAAATTCAGTGAAGAGGGACCGGTGCCGTAAGAGAGACAGAGAGACAGCCAGTCACACACAGGTCGGTCTTCTCTCACTGGTTTTAGTTTTTGCTTGGCCAATAAATCGTTAGACTAGAGTAGAGTCTGAAAATCACGTCGAGGAATAGTCACAGATAAACATCGTACTTTACATCCCGTAACGGCACCCCCCCCCCCCCCGCGGGGGGGGGGGGGGGGGGGGGGTGGACAAATTTCTACTAGCAGTTCAATTGCAAAAAGTCTGCCAACATTATTTCAGCGCTCAGATCCATTCTTTCTTGGTCGTCTCGAGAGAAAAACTAAAAAAATAAACATTATATTGCTCACTCCTGCTCTGAACCACCTAAAACGTGTGTGGTGTCTTGTAACGCCAGCGGCGTGACGTCAGGAAAGTTTTTGGTACCACTTATTTGAAAGAATGAATGAAATCAGTGTGCCACAACAAAAACCGAAGCAGAAAATTTTGCATTCGTGGCCAGTGTCGTACCGAACTAGAGAAAAACTAGGTTGTTAAGTTTTTGAAGCAAAACCGATTGGATATTCCGATTGACGACCAAACAAATAACGGGCTTGCTGAGATCATGGGAGAAAGCTTGAAACAGTATGGTAGCCCGGTTATAGATCTCTTGTTGCCAGGTACCTTTACGGTGAGCGTAAGTAGATACACATAGGCTGGGACTACTGTACAGCGGTCTTGCCAAGACTGGACGAAAGCATGGCCATAATTTTAAAACTCCGAATTTGCCAAGCTGTCTAAAACTACAAACTATGTAAAGGTCTGAGAGCCAAAACCCTGTTTCGACCCCCCCCCCCCAGATTTTGACCAGCTTCGCCCTCACTACGCGGCAAACGTATTGCAACATGCCTAAACCCCAGTGACCCCCTCCCCCCTCCCTGAAATGGTTGAACTGAAACCTATTGAATGGTCGCAGCACTTGGGAACGCTCGTCTCCTAGGCACTCAGCAGCTTTTTCTATAAGTGAGATTCGAATGTCAGGTGGCACTCATCACTAAAACATTCTTAACCAATTGTCAGATTAAAGTCATCCACAAACTCAGCACATCGCTCTTCCACGCTTGAAACATCACATATTACCTCACACCTGAATAAGAACATCAACGTCAAACCATTCTACTTCAAGCTTCCTCGAACTGTGCAAACATCTCTTACGATTACTTGAGCTGTGCAAACACGCTGACCAGCGTTGTCTTTTTGGATTAATGTCTGCGATGATTCCGATCTCAGAACGCGATATCACCCTTGATATTCGAACAATTTCCAGTTTTCCGTCTGGCGATGGTTCGACAATGAAGGTTCATCCTGCTCTGAAGTCTAACTTTGTGACATCGAATTCGGCTGGAGCGATGTGCATAGCCTCTGAAAAAGACCTCGAAGTCAGCAAAGCTCTGCATATCCAGTTATTTCTCCTAAAATTATTCGGACTTATCCCAACTGGCGGCAATCCGAATTCTCAAATTAACCGAATTTCTGCATCGCTGGCCATTCTATTCCTCATCGGTATCTCTTTCCAAATTCTTCTTCAACTTGCAATCTTTCTCTACTCCTTTCTCTATCCATCCACCTCTCACGCCGATAGTGTATTCATCCACATTTTCCAGTTGGCCCCAGTTAGCGCCGTCTCAATTCGCCCCCTCATCGTTCTTGTTCTAATTCTCACCAAACGACATTCCCTCATCCAATTATTGAACGAGTTTCAACATCTTATCGAATTTTGTATCAGCTGTCAAAAAAAGCGCGTCGCGTCTCTGGCTGGCATGAGATCATCATCTATTGCGTTGACCCTGGTGACGTTTGTCATGCACTCCACTTGGGAAGTCGGCGAGTGGCGGAATTATTTTTACTTCAGTAATAATACTCTATGGAGCGAGAACAGTTTAGCACCGCTCCCGTTTAAAATGCCCGGCTGGCTCTATCTAATGCTTTGGACAATCTTTGCCATAATACCGTTTTTGCTTTCGCAGCAAGTATACATCATCGTAATTATGTTGTCGTATGGCGTCGCTGAAAGTATAAAAGAGATGTCTCAGGACATCCTCCGAGCACAGAAAACGTTACTCGTACCTCTCAGTTTGGAGAAGACTGGGATACTCAAGCAAACAGTTTCAGTTTGGGAAAAACAACACGTTCTTCTTTTGGAGTTCTGTCACAGAATGCACGGAATGTTTTCTGGTATTTTATTCGTAATTTATGGGTTGGATTTGTTGGCTCTACTTGGATTTGCCGCAACATTAGTCAGCGGAGCCGTTTCCGAATTGGAGAACTACGTTTATTTAATCGGGAGCATTTTGATCTATTTGGCATACGGGACAGTGTTTGTCGTTCCAATGATAACTATTCATGAACAGGTAAGAACATACAATAAACCTATTGGAAGAAATGCTGACTTTGTACTGATGATGAACTGCAGTTCCATGGGCTGCCCTACGTGGTGTTCCAACTGAAGTGCAAGGTGCGACTGCTCAGAGGAGAAGACCACCCCTATTCGAAAACATCAGCGGTATGTATCACTTAGCTCAGTTTGCAGTAAGTTCACATTGGGTTACAGTATATGCTTAATTTCCAATAATTAGACTTCTGAGGATATTGCTGTTGCACTAAGTGAACTGGAGAGCAACTGCCGCAATCACCAGTTTACGACAACTGGGTTGGGATTGATTCATTATTCCCGTGGGTCCGTGGCAGGGGTAATTATTAAGGTCACTTACTCAATGAGGAAATTGTCGCTCAGGCTGTTGCATTTGCAGGTATTCACTCTAATCTTCTCGTTCATGATCATCAGTCGTGAAATCATGTCAAGAGCTTCAGACGGTACGAATGCCTCATCATCGAACAGCTGCCGGACATCCTAAGGGACCAAGTGAAATGTACCTTGGACGTGCTGATTTCGGATAGTTCATCTTTGGATCCGATTGAAATCAAAGCACCTGCAGAATGACAGACTACAAAATAATTCCGTATTTCGGTGACTATGAATCAAAATTTTCGTTGATGATAAAGAAGCCGACACGTCTTGATGGAAGAAATTCGAAATTAAATCGGTCAAGTCTTCGGTTGTAGCAATGGTCCAGAGCAAACAAAAATTCAAACGGAATTCAACAACATGTGAAATTCCAAATGGGACTAATAATGATCAAAACTCATTCCAATGCAAGTATCTAACCGAGCCTGCACCGGGCTATCGGAAAATGGACAATTGCACGCGCACGATCTTCGGTCGGTCAGATTTAGCTGATATCAGACAACCCTAGGACAACCAGTCTGTTGACCTATTTGGGAGGACGCGATTTTGCGGGTTCGCAAAGTGGAGGCTTGAGGTGTAGGTTGGATTAAACTTTTTCCGGTCTGGAGCCAGTCTTAAATTCTTTAAACAACCTGCACTTCCAACCTCCACTTTCAAGTCACGCAAAATCACGTCCTCCCAATTGATGCCCGCTATATGAAGGAAGCTGGAGATTTCGATGACACTTGGCATTCTAGATCAGAAAAAAACAACAAATTCAATGAGCTATTCTTCAGATTTTTCCGACCAGTGGTCAACAAGCTGTCGTGATGGGAACATTTGTCTTCAGTCGGCATCGCCACATTTGTGGCGGTTCATGTTTCTCCGCAAGTTACCAACAGAATCCGTCGTTTTCGAGCTCATTGGAAAGACACAATTCATTGATGATAGGGTGAGTCAGGCAGGGACGACAACCGACCGCTGGCTATTTTTTTGGCGAAAAGGTCACAAAAAAACTGGCAGTATTTTTCTGTCCATCAAAAAATTTTGAAAACGGACCGAAACCAGCCTCGACTTGGGCAATATGATTGATGTTGTGAGATATGTGCTCACTTTCATATTTCATCATGATGCTGACTAGGAAACGAAAAAAAGCAATCATGATGGAGCATCACTCCTCACTTTTACAACGCATCCTTGCCGTATTCTTTCGACATTTTGTGCAGTGTTCTCGGTACCTTTCAGTTTTGGTACGGAGCGTGTTCTGAGGATCCTCAAACCTCTCAATTGAGAAAACAGGCGACTCATGCGACTCAGGGAGCAACATTTCCGGTTTACGTTTTTATGAGTTTGGGCGGATCGGTCTCGATCTCGCGGTTTGACCAACCTGGCGAACTTGCTTTGAGAGAGGTGCCACAGTACCGTGATATGCCAGCTTTCAGACCTATGCATGCATTCTGGATGCTATTTAAGTGGTCACAAAAATCCTGCTTGATTTTTGTCCAACCTCAGACCAAAAATAGCCAGTGGTCAGTTTTTCGTTCTTCAATTGATTTTTTCCTTTCTAATAAATTTTTGCCGTTCTAATGAGCCTGAGATTGACGAAATCCGATGGTAAGTTCTGGAGATCCGTAAACGACCACCAACCTGTCGATGCCCACTGAAGACAAAT
>JAQIWT010000644.1:0-16821 GCA_034696485.1 Isohypsibius dastychi
CTAAACCGGTTTCAATTGTCTAAAAAGTGCTGACCTTGTGAAACTCATCACACTGTAAGTCACACTTCGGAGGACTTAAAAATACCGGTAAAACGTTATTTTGTGTGTTATTATGATGTGCTCAGCAAGGCATCTCAGATAACCACTTCGGAAGGAATTACATGTAAGCCGGTGCCAAATAGTGATCAATAATAGCTCTTGTTTCTTCGCAAACATACGCCGGTGCCATTTCGTTCTCAATCACAATCCCAGGTAAACTGGTTCCCCGGGATGTAATGTGAACGTGCCACGATTAGTAGATGCATTTTATTCATTTGGGAAAATCAATCAGAGTTAAATGCGCAAAGGACCACATAATCCAAATAACTGATCTTTTCCCTCAAAAGCACGTCAAACCCTGTGCCAATTTTGTAGAGCAATTTAATTCCCCATGCGTGCCATCAATTCTAACAATCTTTTCTTTGATCGTTTGAAAAATAAAATTCGATCTGCGATGTATGTTTTTACTTATATCAGACCTACAATCTCCATTCGATGCTATCGATTGAAAATTGTCGCTCAGGTGTAACAGTGGTCTCTTTGTGTGAACTCGTTGCAAGCGTCTTCATTATAAATTCTTTTCTGCAGTGTCTGCTCGAAAAACATGATTCACGCAGGCGGACATTGACGAAAACCAGTTTATATCCAATTCTCTGTTTTAACTTAAAAACATCATCGTGGTAGACTTACCTGTATCGTGTCGAGGTAACAATTAACAGTGAGAAGCAGACTGGTGGCGCGATAAGACGATTGGCGGAAGTGGAAATGGGATGGTGCACCGGTGGCAGGTTTTGCAATAATAATTACTTGCTCACAAAGCAATATGCTTCCATCAAAGACAGATGCCGGCGGAAAATCTGGTGGATGAGCTACTCGCCTGAAAACCCAAGAAGTACTCGCAATATTGGTTTTTCGCCGGAAAGGTCATCTCACGCAATTTTATGATCTTTGGATTTCCAGTCAATGCCCCTTGATCTCTGCTCTGATTAGGTATGTATTGCTAGAGACTTGATTTATCCTACTCCCTTCTTTGACTTCAAAGACAGTCTGTTCGTGTCATATCTGATCTGAATTTGGCCATCGCATTTCTTTTTGGAACCAGTTGATGGATGAGTATTTCGTGCATGTACAGATGCTGTTTATTTTGAGATAATTGACGAAATATACTACTGGTGCGTAAGCGTGTGCAAAACAGGCAGCCCATCAAGTGACCTTTTCCGACTCTAACTACTGTAGCTCTCTTTTCTTCAGTTTTCTTGCCCTATATTTTTATCCAGTTAAGCTCTAGTTAACCGATATGGTCTTCGATACGCAGCGAGCTTATTTTCTGCGCGCTTTGTAGTTGAGAGAGCGCATTTCTGAAAAGGAATAACAAATCGATATTACTGCCGGCTTTTATTCTGAGAATTGATTCGTGAGGCATCAAAATATCAGGCTAGAAAAACAACCATCTTTTCCTAGATATCAGCTTTTCTATTGTTTTGTTAGCTAGTAATTCATTGTCCGAGAGGATATTCAAGCGTACCATATATTGCAATTAAATTGTAATTAAAATAATCCGCATTTCAAACCCTCTTGAAGTGATATATGCAACACTCGGTTCTGCATGCAAGCTGTTCAGTGTACTTGACTAGACTTCTGATTCTGCGAAAAAAATAGAAAACCAGACAACGCATTTTAACCGGAGGGGGAATTCCATTTTGTCTCGACCTTTGATTTTGGACTGCTAATTAACCCGCGAAATGAAGACCACCCGGGTCAACATCATTGCAGAGTATTTTAAACTTTGGCATGTTTTGCTGTTTATCAGTTCCAATCTATCTGCCTTTTTTGTTAGTTTGTTCGCCAAACGCGTAGCTGCTTCTAGTCAATCAGGCAGCTATTTATCATGTCCCAGATGAGCATTCTGCTGGCATACAGTATATCACACGTTGTATTTTTAGATACATAAAAGAGTACAAGAGTACAAACTACAACCCAAAGTTTGGCAAACATGAGTCGTTTGGACCAGGATAGTGACGCCCTCGTGAACAGAGAAACTCCAACTATCGTTCGCGACGTCGAACCATCCTCACGCGATATTCCTATACGTCTGACTGGACAGCCGGCGAATATAACATATCGTTCATCTCCGGCTACACCAGCCGAAAAAGTGCCCTTTTTGCCAACTCAATATCGAGCACCCGGCGAGACATACGGTTCTGATCCCGAATTTGACGCACCGCAAAAAACAGCTGGTCAAGGGCGTGAGAAACTGACCATTGTTCGACCCAACGACAGAATGGCTGATAATGAGGGTCCGCAAAGCACCGGCTGGAGAGCCAAACTTGGAAAAGCTACTCGAGTATGCTCGCGTCCTCGAAGATTAATTATGTCTGACCCCAATTCTTGGTGACAGGTTGGAAATGATTATGTCCGATGTTTTCTGGCTGAGTTTCTTGGATCTTTTATTCTGATCGTAAGTCCACATAAAATGCATTTTTCAGTGTTGACATTTTTTTTTGCAGATTTTTGGAAACGGTGCTGTGGCTGAAGTTGTTCTCAGCAGGTGGAATTCTAATTTCGTGGTTTACACAATATATTTAAGAACGAATATTTCAGCACATATCCGGATTATACTCCCGTCAACAATTTCTTCAGTATTAATATTGGCTATGGGTTGGCGGTTGCTCTCGGAGTTTACGTTGCTGGAGGTGTCTCAGGTAAAAAATAATTTACGATCAATAATTAATCAATCTAGCAATTACTACTACGATAACTGAAATTTCACGCTTGTAATTAAGAATAATCCAAGTGGCGATTTCACGAGTTTTCGTGCAAAGTGTTGCATATAACCTGCAAATATCAGCTGCAATCATTAGTAAAATACATGAAATTTCCAAGAGTCTGCACATTCCTTCCTTACGTGAGGTCGGAAGTGTGATCGTTCAGCCAGGCTTTTGTCACGTTGACAAAAATGTCACACACCAGCCAGAGTCAAAGTTTGCTTTACCAAAACGTCACGCAATATCTGAACTTGACCAAGGTGATCTAATGAAGGCTTGTACGTCAATCTAATTGCCCTGAATTGTTCCAGGCGGACACTTGAATCCAGCGGTGACCTTAGGATTTGCTGTGTTGGGAAAACTCAAATGGATCAAGGTTCCCATTTACATGTTGGCTCAGCTTCTTGGATGCTTCGTCGGATCTGCCGTTTTGTTCGGAATTTACTGGGAGGCTTTTGATCACAAAGATGGAGGTATATTGCTATCAAATATTTCCCAGCTGCATATAAAAATGTCAAAAAAACAGGAGTCCGAATTGTTGCCAATCATACAAACGCAACTGGAGGGATATTTGCATCTTATCCCGCAAAGCATTTGTCATGGGGAGGTGGTTTGACCGATCAGGTGCGATTTAGCGGAAATGACTTTCCCCGGGCTTAATCTTGTTTATAACATGGATTTTCAGATCTTCGCAACAAGCTTCCTCATGCTCGGAATCCTCGCTTTGACCGACGATCGCAACATGGCTCCACATAAGGGAGTTGTACCGATTCTTATTGGAATGCTTATTTCCGCAATCGGATTGAGGTCCGTCTTACTTGAAAAACCCATATTATATACTCGAGTCTGATCAATGTTTTATTACGTTTAGCTTTGGTTATAACTGTGGATTCCCAATCAACCCGGCCCGAGATCTTGGCCCAAGAATCTTCACGTAAGAAAAACAAATGCGCAACAGGAAATTAATAAAAAGTGTTAATAATAATTTTTTTGCAGCGCCATCGCTGGTTGGGGAGGGGAGACTTTTAGGTAGCGAATAAAACATTGATATTTATTGTATAGACTTAATGGATTTTGTTACTTTGAAGCTACGGCAACTACTGGTTCTGGGTTCCGATTGTTGGTAAGATATTTCAATCAAATAGTATGATTTTTAGACTGGAACTGACAAGCTTGTATTTTTTTCTAAACAGGACCGCTTTTGGGGGGTTTGCTCGGTGTTGCAATCTACCAGATTTTCATCGGAAACCAGTGGCCTCCTCTTCAACGTACCGGCATCGAGTTGCAAGTTGTTCGCAAGAATCAAGTACCGGAAGAGTATGAACTCGTGAAAGCAGCTCATATTCGCCCAGATGATGTCACTGTTCCGGTATCACTCACCACCAAGGATGTTCAGCGATTCAGATAAATCAACCATCGCACCGGAAAACCGGTCATCAACGACTTGGAATTGCGGATCAGATGTTGCAATTTTGCATTTACTCGTTTTAGTTTTAGAATTTGTTGTACTGTGTTGTTCGAAGTTTTATACTCATTCTCAAGAATCCCTACGTATTGTTGGAATTTTACAAGAAATTTTTGGATTGTTAGCTTTTTATGGTGTTTGGGTGCATGTGTTTTGTTACATCTGGGCGATAGGCGTTAAAATAATGATGAGTTTGAACTGGACCTGTGAAATTCAAAAATGATGATAGTTTTTTACTTCAATGATCGACCTGCATACTGCATTCCAGATGCGGATTGCAGAGATGTACATACCGAGTGGAAAGCTCAAGCAGATTCAGGAAAAATATTCTTGCTTTATTTCACATCATTTGCTTATAAGAAGAACAGCATTTTTTTACCTCAAATGATTTTAAAGCTGTCACTCCAAGTTCTCATTTTAAGTATTTCCTTTCAACCTGGCTCTTCGCGAAAATAAAGCATTACACTGACCCTGTAGTCCTTATAGGTCCGCAGGAAGGTTTGATCGGGTGGAGCCACACGCGACCGGAAGAACAAAACTGAAGGGACTGATATGACAGCTTCGTTGTTGTCCTCAAAAACTTCTCTTAAAAACTTCTCTTAGCACACTCGCGCCACTAGTACTTTTATATTTGTAGTTGTTATTCAATCATTGTCTTTGTTTTGCGTGGACAGTGCTGCCATCTGTAACCAAACAGTTCATACGCTTGCAAGGAATGTGTCAAAACTAATAAGCTTCCCAAGAAACACCCTCTCCAGTATATTTTGCAATTGTAGTACCAACGATGTAGTAAAAACATAGAGAAACAAGAACTCGTGTTCGTACAAATTCGTATGCTAAATAACCAATGTGTCAGGTACTAGTATATTGTTCACGCTTATAAGCGATGCTACCCGGCATGCCATGGTCCGTGGGATGGGGTTCCAGACGGAACAACAATACTGCTTACTAATTAGAATACAGCACACTATAGTTGCACTGGTAAAGTTGTGTTCTAGACAACGTTACAGTCGTTTGATTCTCGGGGTCAAAAGCTTAAAAAACAAAATATTTACTGCAGTTCTCATAATAGAACCAAAGCTATGTACAGGAGATGCGTACGTGGATCCCGTGGTGTTCTCGAAATATCTACATCCACGAATTGGTAGACGCGCCCATTTCTGACTCGGTGCCAAGTGCGTCGTTCATGAGTCTAATCCAAGAGGAGCAAATCGAATTACGAATTTAAAATTGAAATACAGTACATTGAAATACATCATTTCCCGTGATAACCGTGAGGTAACCCCGTCTAGTGTAAAATAAAGGCACTCGGAGCTTCCAGTTTGTCGAATCGCCGTACAGGTAAGGATGTGTGCTGATCTACCATGATAAAGGATCTACCATGATAAAAGGTTGGCCTGCCGGTTACTGGCATTTTGTATGTTTATTGGACCTGAGCCCGTAATTTTCCATGATATAATTAACCTTTAAAATACTCTCTAAACTTTCGTGAATTATTTTGAATTCAATCTCTCTCTCTTGATTTGGTCAGAACCAGACATACTTCGTGATAAAATGAGCTTAAAACTACATGAACGAGAAGTGGAAACTTTTTCGGTAGCCAGCCGTGACTTTGTACCGGACTTCCATCTGACATTCCTTCTGGTGTACTCGAACAGTAGATAGTCCATTGTATGTACTGTACTGTATCACATTGTACACGGATGAGTGAAACTGTGAAACTAACAATTTTTCAACGTGCTACTATAGTTCGAACGGCAGGGCATAGTTGAGAAACTGGAATTTGGACATCGCCATTTTAACGACGATCAATTGTCTTATAGCCCACTTTAACTGGAGGTCATAGTCAAACCGGTTGTATAAAATATCGGTATGGTCATTTCGTTCGGTGGATACGCAAAAGGCTGCAGGTCAAATGCAGTTCCACAATCCAGAGAAAATATATACTAATTTAGGATTTCCAGTTTAATGTACAGGTCCGGTCCGGTATCAAGAATGTCTAGCTTTAGGCGCTATTTGTAATTCGTATTTCATTTTTTTGGTAAGCTTTTTTTGGTGAGCATTTTATTGTAAACTGAAACTGACCTGAAGACCAACCTCCAGCTCCAATGGAAGTCCATCCCCTCCATTCACGATCTTGTCTTTCCAAATGGAACTCCACCCCATTTGAGCGACATTGGACTTGGAGCCAAATGTAGATAGCTGCTAGCGATTGCATTTCCTTCTCCTCTTTTTCCGGAAAACTAAGTTTCTTTCTGGCCCGGCCAGCTGATCTTGTTCGCGCCGATATGTATTAGATTGAAAGATGCCATCTGACATATTTGGAGAATAAAGATTGTTCGTCCACCCAGCGTTTCCCATCGTAAACAAACAGTAAGTTGCTTATCGCAAATTGTCGGTGTTCTGTCAATGTTGCTATTTTGAAACTGGAGAGGAAATTCGCATTCTTATCTTGGTGAAAGATCATCGCTGGTGGCTCTGACCCTTTGTGCGCTCCACACGCTTCATTCCCCGGCCATTGGGTTCTTGTTGTAGTTGCAGTTACACTGCCATTTCGTGTTCCAGTTTCAAGAGCGCTATTCTAATTTGGGTGCGTTTGATTTGGAAATCTGATATCAGAATACAGCTGATATGGCTGATTATGTCCCTCTGCTCTAATTCGCGAATTCTATTTGCGGCTGGGCTTATGCCATCTATCACTATCCAGTTAATCTTTAGATAGTACAAATGTTTCTTCAGTAGGCAAGATATGCTTGCACGTTGAAGCTTGGCCCTGTGATTACTCAATAGTTTCCGTCTGTCTGTTTTAGCCGGTCTTGAAATAAGCGCAAACAGGTGATATTTTGCTGAATTTGGTGTTTGTGTGGATTGAAGGAGCATGTTATTTTAGACTCAGCAGGACGTAAAAAACTAATTTTGTTTTTGCAGAGAGAGGCCTCGCGGGAAATCGGACGTCTTTGTTTGGCGCGGATTTAATATCGGATTGAACTGCGATCTTATTCCAAGTGTGCGGAAGAACTCGGACGAGCTCCTCGTCGAAAATGGGAACATCTTGGCTTTTTGCCGTCGTGGTTTTGGTGGCCTGTATCCCGATGGCAACTCCACAACTTCCGCCGGCCATTGAAGCCAAAGTTCGGGAAGTTCTCAATCCGCTGTTCGATATTGAAAGCATCGGCATGCAGGTACGTTTAATACGTTGTTTTTGGTTTTTTTGTTCAGTTGAAATACAATAGCCATACCAGCATATTAAGTGGGTCGCAGTGTTTTTTAGTTCTCATTGTGTTATTTTTTAGTACATTTTGACCGGAGAATGGACGAGGCAAGCCAAGCTGGAAATGTTTGACGTCGTATCACAGAGCATGTTTTTCAACCTGAGCAAGAGTTGCCAACCCGTAATGCGCCAATGGCTTCTTGATATCTACAATAAAGAGAATTACACCGGTTCCATGCTAGATGCCATGGGGAAGCCTCCTGCTGGAATAGGTGAGCTCGCAGTCCCACCAGTCGTATTCAAGAACGCTTTAGTTTCACCGATTCAAACATTGCAGCACTTGGTCATCTTCTTCTGTTTGGACATTTTGATCAATGTTTGAATACACGGCGTTACAATAAGACCACTGCAGAACGAATGGACGATCCTGCGAATTACTGTCTGGCTCGAGTGCATCACCCATCCATGGATGGGAAACTTCCGGCACTTCCAGCTTACGGTCTTTGCCTGCCCAAGGGCTGTGACAATCCCAACGACACCATAGCTTTCTTTAACGCATTCTTCTTTCCACTGAGAGCAACCAAGGATATTACCGCCAGAAAGGTAAGCATGTTTGATATAGTCTAGTATTTTAAACTAGTGTGGTTTTGTTTCCTCTAGGCCATGTGTGTTACTCCATTAGCGAAAACTGCTGGATTTTATATCATGTTCGCTCTGATGGGTATCATTGTCGCCCTTCTTATTGCTGCCAGCATCATCCATAACAAATACTCTCGCCGGAACTCCAACCAGGGCATTTTAAACGGAACTGACCAGACGATTAATCCACCGGTTCAGATCTATGAAACCAAAAGCACGACCAAGAATGGAACCGTGCAGCACGTTGAAATGACCAAAAAGAGTCGGTTCAGCTATTCTTCGGTTCCCGCTTTCTTGAAGCCGCGTAGGTATCGTTTGACGTACTTCTACTGAAGAAACTAATGGTTACTTTTCAGTTCTCTGCTGGCATATCTGCACAAACCTCCGTCTCCTGTTCTCGAATGCTCAGGAGGGTGAAATATTGTTCTTGCATGGATTTCGTGCGCTCACTGTGTTTTGGATCGTAAGTGACACTTGTCTTCCTTGTGAGGTTTCCGACAAGCAATCCAATGTTGATTTCCAGATTCTTGGGAATGTCTACCATTTTGGAATGAATCTTATCGGTAAGTGCTGTTTACGTTATTTTGTGGTTATAGTCAACGTCACTTTCGGCAGAAAACCGTATTATGTATCATGGGACGGCATTCTCAATGGGACATCAGCTCATTCTCAACTACGGTAAGATAATCATATTCGTTGGAGGTTGGCTATCAAAGTCTGCAGCATTTATTATCCAGGATACGCCTTTGACGGCCTTTTCTTGTTGACTGGATTACTGGTCACATACGTACTCCTCCGCGATCTTCGCCGCACTGATGGAAAGATCAACTGGCTCCTGGTTTATTTCCATCGATGGTGGCGGTATAACTGCTATTTTCTCGATAATTGGGAATTTGTTTTATGGTGTTTTATTTCAGACTGACCCCTGTTTACGTCTTCGTTATGCTTTTCTACGTTTATGTCCTCCCATACGGAATCGAGAGCCCATTTAAGCTGATCATCGCCATGGAGGGTGCCCCGACAGAATACTGCAAGAGCCACTGGTGGACCAACGTTTTGTATTTCAACAACTTCTTTCCGGTTCTCAAGAATCGACGGGTAAGATTTATGTTTATTGACTGAATTTTGGCATGTGTTAAATTATCCCATTTTCAGTGCATGGACTGGACTTGGTTCTTGTAAGAAGTGTCGAACTTCCGCTGTCGACCCTGTTCAGTATTTATCGTCGGTTTTTTACAGGGCTTTGGACATGCAGTTCTTTCTCATCACCCCGCTCCTTGTTTTCATTCTATACAAGTGAGTTATTTTTTTAGTCAGGTTTTGATTTTAGCCATTTTTATCTCGGTTGTAGGTCGCGGAATGCTGGACTGGCTGTTATTGGGGCAATCGTGATTGCATGTGTGGGAACCACAATGGGGCTTATCTCGTATTACGGACTTCCAATCAACTGGATGGAAGCGTATGTCATATACTTTTGCAGTGTTAACTGGAGACTTACTTTTTTGATCTGAAGGCCACTTAACAATGTAACGGAAACCGGATATGACAAACAAATCGATTACATGTGAGAACTCATTTCGCTTTGTTAGCTTCGTTTCGAAATTGACGGCTTTTTTTCAGTGAGCAGAAACCTTACACTCGGATCACCCCATTTGTTATTGGAATTGCTCTCGGGTATCTTTTTGTCTCCGCGCCGGATTACAAGCTTCCTGGGAATGGACGTGTTCTCGCGGTATTCGGATGGGTTTTGTCGACAGCTATTGCTATTCCCTTGCTTTGGGGATTTAGTTTCGCCGGATGGAATTATGACATTATGAAACCATCTGATTTGTTGACCTTGTCTGGAAGAGTCGCTTTTGGAGGATTGCACCGATTGGGATGGAGTTTCGTTGTTGGATGGATCGTGTTCGCGTGTAATTATGGTTATGGAGGAGTTCTGACACGATTTCTCTCGCTACCGATTTGGCGACCATTCAGCAATTTGACGTATGGAGCTTATCTGGTTCATCTCCTTACCATTCAGGTAAGAAGATCGCGGTGGCAAATTATGGTTTTTCAGCAAAATTAAACGGATTGATGGGTTCTTGGAATTAATCTTGACCGGCTTTTGTATTTTCAGCTGTATTTCGCCAGCCAGCGTCACATGGTGTTCTTCTCCAACTTGAACTTTGTGACCATTTACCTTGCTCAGATCTTCATGTCGTACATGGTCGCTCTCATTATTGCGATCCTTGTCGAAGTTCCATTGTAAGTTGTTTTCCTCGTATTATGGTTTCCGGTGGTCTTAGGGTGTTATTTCGTCTAGATTGCGATTGGAACGTTTGGTGGTCCGCCGATCATTATAACCCACTTGCCGTCGTGTGCACTGAAGTTTGATGAGCCAGTGCACCAAACATGAGCACCGTTCACCATGACTATCTGCCCGTAATAATCCCGTTTTCGAGCTCAAAGAATTGATGTCTTTGGAGAGGACTTTGTTATTGTTAACCCTTTTTGCTTTAGTTATTCTTCCCCCCTTGAGTTTAAGCGTTCAGCCGGACCAAATACTTTTCCCTCCCCCTTTTTTGAAAACTTGATAACTTCTGGTTTTTCATCCATCCGTTTTTCTTAGCGAAACTATCTTTCAGCTTCACCGCCCTTGAAATTATCTTCTATCCAGAATTTGAACTGACTGTGGGTCGGGTTACATAATAAATGCACCTCATGTTATTGCGGCTTATCTCAGAAAAACGTCTCGACTGAATTCAAGTCGAATTCATATTAAGATATTGTTCGTTTCTTCTGAACTGATTAGTTGCAAAGTTCATACGACAATTATCGTTTATCAAAGACGGAGCACTGAATTCCACACATGGGAGATATTGATAACTTGTCACTTCTCGCACAGTGAGCTTGGAAGACGCCGTTGTTGTTTCGAGCAACGCGATCTACGCTCAGAATCAACAGGTGACCTTTTGTGGGTCACGAATTGAATCTTTTTTATTTTTAATTGTTTTCGCTGTAGGGGTAGGACGTCATCATGAGGTTCTCCAAGGCGATCCCCGCTTTTCTTCTCGCCTGTGTTTTGCTTACATCTTGCCCAACTTCTCATGGAGTAAGCCCAGGACTTACGGGATTTATTGCGCCTCTTGTTATTGACTCACTCAACCTTCCGCCACTTATAATGTTAGCACTGAACGGGATACCAGCATTCCAGAACTTGGATATTGTAGATTACTCCGGTCCGGATCGATTGGAAAAATTGGCTGACAATTTTTTGAAAGCCATGTTGAATGGAACCGAATTGACTCCAGCTTGCCGTTATGACACCGGGATCTGGTTGGCCGACATTTTGGGTGCTAAGGCGTACGCTTTGAAAAGTAAGCAGGTGACCCTCAGTTGCATTCATCGGCTAGATTTATAACAAGAATTTTTTGTTTAAGAAGTGATCAGAAATGTTTGGTTTGAAAGTCACAATCGTAACTGTAAATATTCAACTATGAGTAAATGTTTAATGTAAATGTTCAACTTTGACGAATGAATATTCTGGTTGCAGTGTTGGACTCTTTCTGGAAGATACCATCTGGCATCAGTCGAGGAAATATCCTTTGGTTCGGAGATTACGACACATGTCTAGCAACACAAATGCCATTGCGAAATTGTACTTCCGACGGATGTGAACCGCGAAACGCCACCGATCTGACCGAACAAGCGGCCAACTATTGTCTCGTTCGATTACAACTTGGCGATCTTCCTTTACCTACAAACCCTGCCTTCGGTGTCTGTTTACCCAAAACTTGTGGTCCCGAAGATAGCGCCACCTTTGTGGTCAGTCTTCTGCATATCATCCGTCCGCTGGAATTCATAACAGCCGTCAATGGGACTCTTTGCAAAGACGAAATTCCACCTCAAGAAGGAACTAAAGCCGCGCTGGTTGTTCTGGGAATATTTGTCGTGACTTGCGTCTGGGCAACTATTGTCCATCTGATATTTCGGCAGTTCGATAATCGCTGGTGGAACACCGAAGCCATGTCCATTCCACGTCCGCTCCTTCCAAGGAAGAGGAACCTGAGTTTGATGAGGACCGGTGTAATGTCGATGAGCGGTGCGGCTGCAACGACCAGTGAAATTGCTGTTGGATATGAAATGAAGAGAGCTTCGGTTGATGGAATCGGAAACGGGATGACGGAAATTGAGGAGTACCAGACCAAACCGGTAACTGACCGGACTGCAGTGCCAACCTGGATAAAGTGGACCATGTGCTTTTCTTTGGTTCATAACAGTAATAAAATATTTGCGCCTTCGATACCCGGACATCTTGATTACCTTCATGGAATTCGGTAAAGATGACCTTTTATTGATTTTGCGCTGTTTTCAAAATACTGTCTATCCAGAGTTCTGAGTTTGTGCTGGATTATACTGGGACACGTCCATCAACTTGGTCAAAGTTTTTTCAGTGAGTACGGTCCTTATTTTCTTTTCTGATTTTCTTATAGTCAGAACCAATGACATTATTCAGTTCTCGTTTAATCTGTGAAGTTCTAAATCAAGCGTCCTTTATTTCAGATAACCAGCTTGACATGGCCGAAACTCTGAAAGGTTATGCTCAACAAATCGTCATAAATGCCTACTACGCAGTCGACACTTTTTTCCTACTCAGCGGACTGGTCATTACTTATACGTTGATGAGGGAAGTCAAGCAGTCCACCAACACAGTTTTCCCATTGTTATTTTCATACGTCCGTCGAATATGGAGGTAATCGCTTGATAGAATGACACCTAGCAGTTTGGCATATCTTCCTACAGATTGACTCCACTCTACATGCTCATCTTGATGGTTTACACCTTTGTGGTGCCCTACGTCGCTGATGGACCCTATCCCATTCTTGTCCAGTCAATGGGGAGTCCCACGGAGAACTGCAAGACTTATTGGTGGACCAACCTTCTTTACATTAGCAATCTTGTTCCGGCTGACAAGAACAAAATGGTTTGTAAAAAATCTCTTTCAGATTGAGTTCACCACCGCTTGTGGTGTTGATTGACAATCGCATGTGTGCTCCACGCGTGGTTTGAAACCCATGACCTTTTTCAGTGTATGCAATGGACGTGGTTTCTCTCCGCTGACATGCAGCTGTTCTGGTTCACCCCACCTCTCCTGGGTCTGGTCATCAAGTAAGATTCCTCGGGGCTAGCTTCTTCCGTACGAATAACTCTGGAACTTGTGCAGGTTACCAAAAGTGGGCATCCCAGTGCTCTGTGCTCTCCTTGTTGCTGGAGTGATGACTGTGTCGTCTTTGGTATCGACATATGGACTTCCGCTGACTGTTCCACAACTCCATTTGTAAGCACAATATCAAATATTATTTCTGTTGATCAAATGACCAGTAATCAATATTCTGGTCTACCCATACCGTCCAACAAAATTTTTTGCATTACAGGCCCGTGAATGCTTCACTGACGTACGACGAAACTTACGAGTATATTTTTGACAAACCGTGGACCGGCTCGATTTCCTACATTGTGGGATGTCTGTTGGCAATTGTGATTATCAAGGTTAAAACCCCACCAAAATGGCGGTGGTCGGTGTTCTTAGTCGGCTGGAGTGTGTCGTTCTTCGCGGCGTATGGCGCGCTGTTCGGAATTTACCATGGGGGACTGGAGGGTAAACGAGATATGGATATAACGGAGAGGACAGTTTTTGCGGCTCTTTCGAGACCTGCGTGGGCTGTTGCGGTTGGATGGGTGAGTTTTCACAAAAAACTGGTTTCTGCTTTGGTAAAAAGGTCACTGATGACGGGGTGTTTTTTTGCCTAACTATTGTGTGTTAATAAAATGTGCGTTATTGTTGTTGCTTTTTATAGGTAATCTACGCTTGTGAATATGGGTATGGTTTTGCGGTAAACCGATTCCTCAGCCTGCCGATATGGGCGCCGTTAAGCCGGCTGACCTTCGCCGCTTATTTGATACATTTCTTGATTCTACAAATGTACTTCACCAGCCTCCGCGCAATGATCGGATATGGAATGTACCAAATCATCACCATATTTTTCTCACAAGTTGTTGCAGTCTACATGGTTGCTTATATTGCTTCGGTGTTTATTGAGATGCCTTTGTTACGATTAGAACAATTGATTTTGTTCGGTCGGATTTGAGCACCATTTTCAAAGCAATACTTGGGTTATTCGAGCAGCACATAATTGCCCCTAGAGGATGAATTAAATCTTCCACAAATTCTGATTTTGGAGATAAACAATCGGCTCCAACCCCGAATATATGTGCAGCTCTTTGTCTCCCTCGTCGCCCTGGCCAACAGAGCTAGAAACCCAGTCTCCGAAAGCCAACTTGTTTCCCAATTTCTGGTTGGAATATGCCTTCTAACAACACCTTCTTCGTGATTCGTACGGACCGTGGTGTATTTTAAAAAAAACTTCGCTGCGTGAGGAACTCGGAAGCGTTTTTATAACCAAAACACGAAAACGCAAAAAATACAGTGGGAAACCGGTCTCTCACGGTACATCACTTACCCAAAGACAAAAGAATTCATGGAGAAAAAAGAATCTGCAAGAAAAGTATTTAAAAAACACAGAACTGCTTGTACAAAAGCTTTCGGATTTTGTAGTAATCAACAGAAAAGGGTCCTTGCACCGTTAGTTTTCCGGACTGGGTCTGAAAAATACACAATCCGACATTATTAACCGTCCCAACACGGCGGAATTGATCAAATTAGAACAAACCTTGCTGATAACAATATGACCATTGCAGATCAGGGAACCTCCAAGAAAGTCGCTATGAATTTTATTCTGGAACAGGAATTTTTTAATATCTGATAGCTTGAAGTTATTGGCAACCAGCGTTGTCGGAGGGAGTTGCTGGAAGATGAAGGACGTTAAAAATAAGACAACAAGTAGCAACTCAGCAACCCTTACGAATTTCTTCGGCTGCGCCGGCTCCAGCGTCGGAACAGTGGGGTCATGGACAACCGGCACTTTTTTAACAAAACAAACATCAACAGCTGTTTCAATCAGCAAACAAGAAAACAAACTTTGGATCTCGAATTCGGGGTTAACATCTTCTTTCTCAGGAAGAGGTTCCTTGTACCAAACTTTGCAGTGGACTAGCGCCATCTGACCACCTTTCACCGGCTTCCACTGAACATCTCGCAAAAACGCATCGCTCAGTTTTGCCTGTAAACAACAGTGAGCAAACCCAATCAACCTCAACACAAGATCTGAATTTACTCGATAAATGTGCGTCTCGGACGAACATTCCACAATCTGGCCGATCTGTGGGTAGAAAATATTCTCCCCCTTGATCGCCATGCTTTTGGTAGCGTTCTCTCCCATCATGTTAGCCAGTGTCAAGGTTCCATGCACAAAAATCTGAAACAAAAACATGCATGAACTGACCAGCTTAAACCAAAAGACGAAACTTACCAAGCGTTTCGGATTGATGAATGACAGTATTTTCTCGATCGATTCGGCGTCCGCTCGTCCTTCAAAATCTATGAACTTCACCAACGCTTTGATGTCGACAGCAACAGGCGTCGTTATAGATTTAGTGGGTATTTCATCTGCCCCATCCGCGATATCATCATCAGGGCGATGTGAGGGCCTGGACTGGCCATCTTTCGACTTCGCGCTTGGCTCGACTTCGACACCTTTGTTGATTTCCTTGAGTTTATTCTTCATGGATTCCACGCTGAAAATTGATTTCATGAAAATGTAATTGGCAACTTCTTCAAGACTGAATTGAACGTACTCAACAGATACGCCGAATTCGTCCTTCGAAAATGTATCCTTATCAAACCGGTACATCGCGTTCGGTTTCGCCCCTTTTTTCAGCAAATGAAATGGAATGCGGCTGTATGGTCTGACGTAAAGATCAGATTGTTGGACCAAGAGATTCGTCTTTTCCGAAGCCGGAAGCCCCAAATCGGCCTCCATATCCGAAGCTTTTAATTCCGCCTCTTCTTTGGCATCCTGCTCCAGCATAACTTTTGCCATTTGCTCTTCGCGCTTCCGCTCAATGTGCTCCTTCAATTCGGTCCCTTCCAACGGCACACGTTTCTTCATGTCCAAATTCAGGCGTTTCACTTGTGGATTATCGATGAGGTAACGCGCCAATGTGCCCATAGATGTCCGGTAGGTTAGGATAATCGTATTCTTCTGGTTGCGACAATAATCGACAAAAAGATTTCTTGAAAATCCACATTCAAGATCAGGCTGTGAGGCTACAACCACCTGGCAAAAAACGTTGAAAACTAACCAAGAGATTAACGAACGGATTTTACTTTCGGGCTCTTGATTTTCTTCAGTTCTCCCAAACTATGGCACAGTTGGACGTGATGAAAGGCGAACGGGTTATGTCTTTGGTCTTCGAAGCTCTTGACCAGCTTATCACTCATCCACTCGATCTGTAATTTGGCAAATTCGATCGCATTATAAGCGACGTTATTCAGTATGCAGACTCCAAAATTATTTAGCCCAGATTCCTTATTTTGCCATAGTTGATCCTGTAACGAAATCAAACTCCAGATAAACGAAACAAAGAATCGTGATTAACTGACGTACAAGCATATAAGCCAGTTCCAACACTCTGCCAGCCGTATCAATAGCTACAAGAACATCCCCTTCTCCTCGCAAGGTTTGCAAAATTGTGGTCATGAGTTCCTCATCTCTCGATCGCCGCTTTGCTGGATTATAAGCTGCATTCATGATATCACA
>JAQIWT010000645.1:0-16815 GCA_034696485.1 Isohypsibius dastychi
AAACAAGCTCACCTCCGTGGGCCTCGTTCGTGTTGCAAAGCTAAAAGAAAAACAAAAATATGTAAAGCCCTGAAATATGTAAAGCACTGAACATATTGACAAATATTGATATCAGATTGAATGGTAATCACTCAGTCTTGTTTTCTTAATAGAAATTTTTATGCCGCCGCACTCGGTGGGAATCAAAATCTAAAACACCAGCTGTTGATCAGCTATATTGGAATTTACTTGGCATCTAATCCCGGCTCCATCAGTGATTGTCACGAATGCAAGAACGATGAAGTGGATTGCATCGATTTATTTGCTTTCCTGCCGAATTCTATTAGAGCGTTCTAATTTTAATTTTACTGAAAACCTAATACCCTTCATAAGCTTGAGAAACTTGGTTCTTACCGTTCTTATTCATCCCGGAAGCCAAACACTGGGACAATCGACAGGCTCTGCACTGGTTGCGATGAGTTTTATCAATGAGGCATTTCCCATGAATTCCATCGGCGTTTTTGCATTCATATGCGCGATTCCTGTAGAAGCAAGAACGCCCAAATTAGCGAATTACTCGTATAATGAACTGAAGCTCGCAGAAAATCTCTTGAGCCTTCTTGTCAGATGTGCCATCAGCGGTAAACAGTTGTAGTAAAAGTAAAAGTAGCCGAAATTTCCAGTTAACAAAACGGTTAGGTATGACCTTTTAAACGAATACGAAATCACATATACCGTAAAGCGATAAAGTACTAACTTGTGAATCGATCTTTTGAAAAAGCCAGAACATCCATCACAAGAGAAGATTCCTAGAAATTCCGAAGAGATTCGCACATGAATTAATTCAGAGAAAAGAACTGAAAGAACCACTCACCGTAGTGTTTGCCACTTGAACGGTCACCACAAACCTTAACGGAGAATGTAGGTTTACAATAAAATTTCGATAGTGGCACTCGTTTCTGCCATCATACCTGACAGGTCACTTCCAAAAGCCGGTCTTCTAAAAACAGCACATCTTTCACGTGACGTCCAAATCGTATTAGATTGGTAGTACTTACTGTGATTTTCCATTTTCATACAGATGGATGAGTTGTCAACAAACAACACAACGCTGAACCGGTTCCTTATCCAAAATAAAACTTTGAATGAGATTTGTCTGCGGGAACTGCTGTGGTAATAGCAGAGTCGAGCGAGTAACTTCCATCGATTGTCTACGTACTGTATCGAGTGGGTGAAGGCTATTAAGAAGCATAACATATTCCTTGACAGCTTTCAAGAGCCGATAAATCCTCCACAAGCCAGAAGGAGGGATCTCCCACGATTGTATCTTATTTCGTAGTCCAATAAACTTGCGATACGAATTCATGCTCGAAACATTAACACTTTATTTCAAGACGGCTTTCAGTCGTCATATTGAATGAGATTCTGAGAAATATCAATATCACAGATAAAAGGAGCCATTGTAGGAATCCCACAAATAACATTATATTTCTTCAAAATCGTAATCATCAAAATGCGATATTTCTTTGATCTTTCTTATTGTAGGTTGATCTAAATAACACAAATTGAAAGAAAAAGTACCGGAAACTCGATCGATTCTGAATCTGAAAGCGCCAAGTGGTTCCAAGACGTCAACAATATTCTGAATTTCCCGCCGATTGGTCAGTTGGTTCAGCAGGGCCTGCAGTTTCGTTCTGTCCAGAACCTCGACATAATCCAGTTTCTGCCGCGCAGGTACTGATGCAGATAATTTTCCGTTCAAATTCCGGCCGTTTCGAGTATCCGGGGCAAACTCGCTGTCACTAGCTTCCGGTTCGGAGATCATTCCAGACATACACTCTTCCATTCGGTACCAATTACTAGAGCTGGATTTTTTTTCTTCGACAACAGGCAGACGAAATCCGGTAGAGCCTCGCCTTCCCCCAATATTCTTCGCAATAGTCTCATCATCATCCGAGTCATCTGTCACGGCAGATGGAGTTCGCTCTGGACTTCGAGGTGACAGAGGTGACACCATTCTCTTTGGCTTTCCGATCTTTTTCAAAATCGTTTCCGGTGGAGGGCTCGATCTATCACGGCCTATCCAGAAAAAACAAAACAGGTCTGCTTTATTATGAAGTTCTTGAATCAAAGTATTCAAAATACCGGAGCGTGACGAAATAGAGGAGGAAACAGACGAGGGAGCCATGACTTCTCTGCTGGAGGACTGCTGAGACAGTGCGCTCGGTGATCCAGATAATCCAAAATTTCCTTTCTTGTTCGAACTTCCGTCTGATTTGGCAACATGAACAGATGACGCTGGTTTTAAATCTGATGAATGTTTACTTCGAAAATGAGCCGAGCCGCCTCGAGCAGACGCATTATCACCGGCGAACATATCCAACCCTTGATTATAACTGGATTCGTTTTTGCCTGCCGGTGTGAAAACGGAGCCGATTTTGGCAATCGGTTTGTTATCACCAGATGGAGCACCACTACCCGCCTTCTGCGACAACGTGGCTCGTGCAAGAACGGACTTTTGGGTCAAAGTCGAACCTGAAGTAGAGCGCTTTGAAGAATTCAGCTCTAGACCAAACAGTCGCGCAAATTCTTCAGGTGATTGGGGGTCTGCTGGTATTTTTGCGATACGGTCCGTGGAATTGAGATGCGTGTAGGTTTGAACCCATCGCTGTCCGGGAGTCACAGCTTCCAAGTCAGACTGCAGAATTCCACTTCCCCCACCTTCAAGCAACTTTTTCCGAAACTCGGCAGAGGGATTTCTGTAATACAGAAATTGGAAATGAAATTAACAATATGGTTACTCGAAGAAATAAGCATATCAGTCAGCGATTCTTCACCTAAAAGTGACCTTCTCAATCTGCAGTGCGTTTCGCGATTGTTCAGGATGTAGTTCCAGATGGTAATCAAATCTGATTTTGGTAGGAAGGTCATCGCCTTTCGAATTCAAATAAATATCTGTAACAAGGGAAACAAGAGAACTGTGCTTGCTGTTACGAAGGTCTTATCAGAAAGAATACCGATCGGCATCATGAAACCCGCATAGCCAGATTCTCGAACTTCATAGGGAGCTATCTTACGCTCGCGAAGCGGATCTTTAAAACTGCTGTGAAGATGGAACACTACTCTGCTCACATATGATGATATTGACCCTTGTTCTTCTTTAGGACCTCGGAGGAAGACAACCCAATCATGCGTGAGCCCTGAAATAAAATGCAATCAATTTGCTGGAAACAAACCTCGCCACTTTCCACAACGATGTCGCTTTCACTCCGCGCGGAAATCAGCTTTTCATTACCTGTTACGGGGTTGGGACGATAAAATGCAGTATGTCCTAATTCAAGGACGACTTGGATATTGCTGGCAGCCATTTTCCAAAAACAACAACACTGAAAATGCGAACTTGTACAGAAGTTCTATTCTGTGGTTCAGGTTCAGGTTCAGGGTTATTCGCATATCACCTCACAGGAGGAGCCACTGTGTCAGTCAGTCAGGGGCAGTGGCGTAGGAAGCCCTTGTTTTTGGCCTTTTCGGCCAGAATATTAGGGACTCACCCCCCCTTTTTTGGTGAGACTCACCCCCCCCCCTTTTTTTCCAAACTTAATATAGGGGGCCGCTAAGAGGTCAACCCCCTAATAACGAAAAGGTCAACCCCTCAGTAACAAAAGGTCAACCCCCTGAATAGGCCCCGCCTTCGTCTCAGGCAGCCTCCACCCCTTTTTCCAGACTTGTATACGCCACTGGTCAGTGGCAGGCAAATGTTTTTGTTTTTATCGGTCGTTCTTTGGCGTAGAGACTTGGTGGACTGGATCCGATGGACTTGGGTGGTGGACGAAGGCGGGTAGCCTCTTTACAGTACTGCAAGCAGGTTATTTTTCCAACCATGCCTCTTTTAATTTATGTAGAAAAAGCGGTGAACCAGAGAATAAATTAATACCCACAAATACTGAGAGAAAATTATTCGCTTATCTGTTTGAATTTAGAAGAAAAGAACAAAAAAACCAGATGATGGCTGGCAATACGCCACTGTGTTGATTGATCGCTTTGGGTTGGGTTGAGGTTGCTCAAACTTGACGCTGAGGGTGTCGTCATTTCTCGTGGTCGCGTTTTTCCCCGTTTTCAGATATTTTGTAAGTCCACCTGATCACTGCATCCTGCCCTCGTGGATCGACGATAACAAATATGCGAATATGATAAGCAGTGCCAATACAGATTCTGGACTTGCTCGGTGATATTCACGTCACAGTCCACCTGCATCTTTCGTTTGATTTTGTTCAACATTGTTCATTGCTGGCGAAAACTTCAGTCAGGAATTTCCAATTTGCGTGCTCATCCTCAAGAGGCGTTTGTCATGACACTTTGGGACTTTGTTGTCAGGTTTGTGTCACGAGCTCGTTGCTCTATCTGTTGGGAACGTCGTTTTCTTGAGTCAAATCATCCAATGATCAATTATTGAACCATATCCGTGTATTATTGTAGGAATTGAGCTAGTCCTGTGGATACTTCAGCCAACCTTCAGCTGAGGCAAAATTCAGAATTGGTGGAGCTTTCGTTCTGTGATTGTAGTGTCTCATCTTTGTCACCATGAGTACGACACGTGCATCCGTGGACGAGTCTGTTGCTGTTTCTGCACCAGTAACTCGAACAGCTTCTCCAGTTCCATCCCCGAACGCGGCAGGCCAGTTTCATCAGTTGCAGGTCGAAAGTAGGTTCAACACTCTAGTCGTTGAAAAACTATTTCGTAAATTCTTACACTGGTTATTTCAGTAACCTCAGCTAATCTTGTATGCAAGAGTTCAGGCCTCTTCGGAAGCATATCACCTTATGTCGAGTTTGTTGTCGATGGACAAACGCCAAAAAAAACTGATTGTGTCAAGAAATCGGTTACGCCAGTTTGGGAAGATACGTTCACAATGTGAGGCGTTCATAGCGGATGTGTTGGTGTTTTTTAAACTGTTGCCTGTTTGCAGTTTGGTCACTGCTCACTCCGTCTTGGAATTCAAAGTATATGACAAGAGGACGCTTAAAGGCGACGCTCTTCTTGGACATCGAAAACTGAGCATGTACAAAATTCTAAAAGAAAACAACGGCACATGTAAGTCTGTAGATGCGAATATTCGTTTTGCCATCTTGATTGTTTTCATGCTGGAATGGTTCTAACTTCTTTCTAATTTGTCATGATTCATGGTGTTTTTTTCAGTAAACGGGCTAAAGGTCAACTTGGAGCTGAAATCAACACGAACTAATTCATCTTCGCCTGCAACCGTCAGTCCCGGTCAACTTTGTATCAAAGTGTCTGGAATGTCAGTCTCCATGGCGAATATACCTCCGCCGCTGACGCGAAGATCGTCGAACATGGCAGATCGAAGTAACAGCGAGCCTCTTATAAATGGTAATTCCGGGAGTACTGCGTCGACTGAGAACCTCGCGACTACTTCCTCGGACGCGCTTTCGCACAGTTCCAGTGATATTGCTTCACTCAACAAGCCTTTCGTAAAAACACCTTCCAGTGATGACGTTAGACGGCCTTTGTCTACCGTCTCTTCCAATGGAAGACCTCTTAATCCTATTGCAACCACGGCAGCTGCATCCAACTCACCTATTCATTCCGTTCAAGCATCATCAAGTGGTCATTCCAGTTCGCCAGTTGTTCCGGTTGTCCCGTCAACTACCGCTGGTGCTAGGCCAAAGAACCAAGCACCGCAGCCACCGATCGTATTATCCGAGCCTCTTCCGCAGGGGTATGTTAATATGATAGTATTTAGGACTTTTGATTGATGTTTATGTTTCAGGTGGGAAGAGCGAGTTGATAATTTGGGGTGAGTTTGATTTGGATCCCTCAGCTGATTTTGTCGTTGTAATTTCCCTTCTTCCAGGCGAGCTTACTATGTTGATCATAATACCAGATCAACACAGTGGGAGCGACCCCAGCCACTGCCACCAGGATGGGAAGTGAGAAGAGACAATCGAGGACGGATATATTATGTACATGCGCTTTGAATGTATAGTGGGCTTCGTCGTTGACCTTTGTCTGCTTCAGGTGGATCACAATTCCCGCACGACTTCTTGGCAAAGACCGACAACAGCAGCTCTTAGAAATTATCAGCAGTGGCAGTCGAATCGATCTCAAGTTATGCAGCAGGCCGACCAACGATTTTTGTATCAAGTACGAATGTTTAAGGAGTCGTTGAAGATTTCACCAATCGGTTCATTACAGAACGCTGGACCCAACCAAGACGATGATAAACTTGGACCTCTACCGTAAATACCATGCGTTAAATATGGTTTATCGTTTTGTTTCAACGTTCTTTATCTATTTCTAGTGAGGGATGGGAGAGGAGAATGGAACCATCTACTGGGCGGTAACTGGAAATGTTGATTAATATTTTGAGTCTGAGTTGTACGAACTTGACTTGCGTATTTCAGGCCGTACTATGTTAATCATCGTACTCGAACCACGCAGTGGGAAGATCCGAGAACTCAAGGGTACGTAAATTAAATTGTCGTTTCAAGCGCGCCGTGAAGTTATCACGGAATTGTATTTTGACGGTTGAATTTCATTCATTTATTTCTCCTGCAGTGTGCCGGATGATGAACCGCTTCCTGAGGGCTGGGAGATGTGTGTTTCTCAAGATAATAAACCATATTTTATTGATCACAATACAAGGAACACCACTTTTGATGACCCACGAAAGGAAAAAGCTGGCGGGTATGACAATGAGTCTTTGTTAACATTTGTTAAACAATTCCAGTTGATTTTATTTTAGTCCGAAGGGAGCATATGGAATTCCGGTCGCCTATGAGCGCAATTTTAGGTGGAAGCTATCCCAGTTCAGATATCTCTGCCAGTCTAATCAGGTCGCAAGTCATCTTAAGCTCTCCGTTGGTCGAGAGAGCCTTTTCGAGGAATCCTATCAACAGGTGTGAATTGTGCTCTTCAGCCACACGTTTGAAAGTTTCCAGCTGAAGTTATCGGGTTGTTTATAGATCATGCGATTTCCGGCCTATGATCTGCGTCGGCGGCTTTTCATTTCTTTCCGAGGTGAAGAGGGACTCGATTATGGTGGCATTGCTCGCGAGTGGTTCTTCATGTTATCACACGAAGTTCTCAATCCGATGTACTGCCTCTTCGAGTATGCAGATAAAAACAGTTATGGACTTCGCATCAATGCCGGATCTTACATCAATCCTGATCACCTGCAGTACTTCAAATTCATCGGCCGATTCATCGCAATGGTGCGTTAAAACATCATGCTTTATTTCTTTGAAATCCACGTTCATTGCGTTGCTTGGTTTTTAGGCGTTATTTCATGGGAAGTTTATCTACAGCGGATTTTCAATGCCGTTTTATAAACGGATGTTGAACCGGAAATTAACTATGAAAGACATTGATTCCGTCGATCCCGAATTTTACAACTCTTTGAACTTCATAAAGTGAGGATGATATATCATTGTTTTTGGACGTGCGTTTATTCAGTTACCGATTTTCAGAGACAACAGTATCGAAGACTTGGATCTGGGATTATTCTTCGCATCAGATTTCGAAGTTTTGGGTCAAGTGATCCAGCACGAGCTGAAGCCAGGTGGATCTCAGATCGCAGTGACCGATGCAAATAAGGAGGAATATTTGGAAATGGTGACTCAGTGGTTTTTCACACGTGGTGTGGAAGAGCAGCTGAAGGCTTTCATGGAAGGGTTCAGCGATGTTCTACCTCAGCAGTGGCTGCAGTATTTTGACGAAAAGGAGCTTGAGGTAGGGACCGGGTTCACTTGAATAATTGACTTAAAATGAAAATTTCGTCATTTTATAGTTGATGTTGTGTGGAATGCAAGAGATCGACATCGCTGACTGGCAAAGGAATACTGTTTATCGGAATTACACCCGGACGACGAAACAGGTTGTTTGGTTTTGGCAGGTACTGCGAACCAAAGATCTCACTGGTTGGCCGATTTTTTTACATGGTTTTTCTTTCCAGTTCGTAAAAGACTGTGATAGTGAGAAACGATCTAGATTACTACAGTTTGTGACCGGCACTTGCCGTATTCCTGTCGGAGGATTTGCAGAGCTTATGGGTAATATCGTTTAGTTTATTCTGCATATTTTTGTTGATTTCTCAATTTTGATATTATTTGTAGGAAGTAATGGTCCGCAGAAATTTTGCATCGAGAAGGTCGGGAAAGATTCGTGGTGAGTGGATTCTAGAACGAAAACGAATTGTTACGTTGAATCAAAGCTTTTTTTCATCTATCTTGTTAATTCTTGATCAGTTTTGAAACTTTCTTCTCTAGGCTACCGAGGAGCCACACTTGTTTCAATCGCCTCGATCTCCCACCTTACAAGAGTTACGAGCAAATGGTAGAGAAGCTGACATTTGCAATCGAAGAGACGGAAGGATTTTCACAGGAATGAAGACTCCGCTTTATCTTTATTAAACGCTTTTCTTGCATGTTGTTTTTAATTTTTTCTCTTTTTCGGTGATGCTGTTTTCCCAGTTTGAAATTAATATTATTTTGGCTAATTCACATTTCGAGGCGGTGCTTTAATACCGTCAGTATTGGTCCGCTGTAATTCAGGATCACAAATCAGAAGTAGTTGTTCTCATGCTCGCACTTAAACGGTTCCGCTGATCGTTCGAAAAGTATGAAAGTGGCCAAGGCCAGAAATTTAAAGGTCATATCCACAATGTATTCTAGTGGAGGGGAGGGGATACAGGCGGGTGGGGCTTACAGCTCACGCAGATGCGGCTGGCGGTAAGCCCTTCTTGATTGTGCCAATGCCAAACAGACAAAACGAAAGCGAAGTTGGTCGTGTTCTTCGAGTCTGCTTTTCATGTCCAATCTTATCCAGCAGTCATCGAAGTAATCCGCACGTGATGACGACTTTACCTCCCCCAGATCCGAAAGACTGTCAGTCAGAATGTCAAACAACAATTCCGGGAATTTCAAGAGGACGAGGTATCACACTCGGTTCTCGGGGGATCAAAGCTGACGATTCTGCCAGTCAGTCATTCCGAGCAGAACAAAGTATCATAACTGCCGGTGGAACTTGTGTGGAAGCGGGTAATGTAGGAAACACTGGGACAAAAGGCAGCAGTTCCTCGGTCATAACGCGAAGTGAGTTATTATGGTGCAAGTTCTTTGTCCTTTCTTGAATCTTGTTTCAGACGTGTTTCGGCTCTGTGTATTTTCAGGTGACAACGTTCTAGAATCCCATGATGCCGGATTATTCTTGAAGACATTTTTCAAAACTCTCGCGGAAAAAGAATCGCCCATCATAGCCAGTAATGGCATGTGGACACCGTTTCGTCTGCACATTGTAAACATATTCAAAAAATTTCTCGCACAGAATTTTCGCAAATATGTTCGAAATTACAGGATATGTTCAACGATCGGGATGTTATGGAAGCATTCGAGGATCTTCTTGAATCACACAAAGAAATGATATTCGGAAAAACGGTTTTGGATGTTGGTGCTGGGATCGGGATACTCTCGTTAATTTGCGCAAAGCTAGGTGCTTCAAAGGTCATTGCGGTGAGATTCATCTTCTGTGACGTTCTCTGTTTGACCATTTCTTCATGCTCTTTGGTGGAAATTAGTTGGAGTCATCACCGTTCTCCACTGTAATCGAACGGGTCGCCGGAGAGAACGGACTACAAGGAGGTGGTGTGACTTGCCAATTACCCTTTGCTTCATACATCATCTTGTATTTATGGTTCTGCAGTGATTTCGACCGTGTCTGACTCCGTGGAAAATGCGAAGCTGTCGGTCGAGAAGGTTGACCTTATTGTGAGCGACTGGTTAGGCGCAGGATTTTTCCAGGGACACTGTCTCTCACAACTCATTCAGGCTCGGGATAAATGGATGGTATTTTGTCGGAATGTTTGGCTTTTTTTAAAAATTAAGTTAGTCTTTTAGAAGCTCAATCCAGTCATTCTTCCGAACCGAGCCAGTTTATTCATTTGTGGAGTGTCGGACGACACCTTTCATATCGATGCTAAAAGTCTGGGTATTTCACTTTGCAAAACATATGACTTTTGTTGAGTATTTCATTTTAGGTTGGAAACCGGTCAGTGGAATAGAGTTCCGATGTCTATCGGAAATTGATCGGCGAATTCCGCTTTATGGCGAGTGGGTTGATCCGAGGTCGATCTGTACCTCTGTGTGCCTTCTTCACGTAACTGATCTTCTTTTATGATTTGATTTGCTCTTATAAGGTGTTTAATTTTAGGAATACTCTGTTGACAAAATGAAACTTGCGGATATTGGGTTCACCAAAGAGTTTCGTTTGGTCACAACAGTCCGCCGCATGGAAGTCCCTTTATCTGGTCTGTCCATTCATTTTGAATCGTACGGCAAGGAGTCAAGTCTCTGGTTGAGCACAAGTACGTCACCCTTTGTTTGCACCGGTTGTACGGATTTTCTAAAAAAAATTCTATGTATGAGCGGATTCTTGCAGATCCAACAGATGCGACTAAGCGCTATGGTCAAGCCGTGTTCTTATTCCCAAAGCCACCTACCATCAGGAAAGGAACCGAAGTAAACGGCCGCTTCACTTACATTCCAGCTGAACCGGGTGTAAGAAAACTAAGAAGTCTCATGTATCTGCAAAATTTTCCAAACCTGTGCCGGAGTTTATCATGTTTCAGTGTGATCCGGTCTATATTTTGGAGTATGCAATCGATGATGGTGAGGTTGACGTCATTTACTATGGGACTCTCGAAAATCCTGTTAGATGAATTGGGGAAACGGTGTTAGGCAAAATTTGAGCCCGACCTTGAATATTCGGATTTTTTGCTGTTATTGCATCTTGAGCCCGATTAAGGCAGCTGCATCTGCGGAATGGAGCCTCAAGGTCGCCCATACCGGAATTAGTATTGATTTTCTTGCGATCGTTCAGCGGGGTCTAAATTCGAAGCACTTGAAGGCGAAAATAAAAAGCCTTATCAAGGATTCTCATGTGCGTGCGACAAAAATATTGTAAAAGTAGCTGCATCAAATAAATACGCAAGCATTTAGTGTCTGAAACTTCGAGGCGGGTGGATCCAAACCTCACAGTTTTACGAGATCGCCCAAATTCTCACGTGGAGGTACCTAGAAAAAGCGACACAATTTCAATAAAAAAGAGCGAAAACTCCGAAAAACGCTGCAGTAATAATATTCACCATTTCTTGCGGGAAGAACTGACACAACTCTTCAAAAATCGAATGCCGGCTTTCCAGTACGGTTTTCGTTTCTGAAACAAAAAACATTTTCTATCAAGATAAAAAACGTTATACCTGCACTTACTAGTCCCCCTAATATTTCCTGCCTTGGTAGCTGAACCTCCCCCGAACAAATATCCTGGCAGTTGATGAAACTAAAACCCAAAAAGTAAGAATAAACATATCGAAGGCTGAGAAATTGGCAACTAACCTCTGACACTTCTGCGAGATCCGCCACGTCGATAACTTCTTTCACCTCGCGCTGCAAGTAGCTCACTGCTGCCACGGGATCCGAGCTGCACAATTCCCGGTATTGTTGCTTCCGAAGAATATACCTTGATTTGCGAATGATTTCCAATCCTTTCGTTTTGACAAGCTTCAATAAACGCGAAATTTCGAAATCCGTGTGCGTAAGAAAATACCGAAATAATTTCCTTACCTTAAGGGTCCAGAAGTCATCGAGTCGAATTCGGTGTGCTTTTTGCGATCTAGTTGGATTGCCACCAAATAGAAAATGCACTTTATGCAAGGGATCATATACAAGCTGAAACGAAACGTTAAAATTATATAATTTAAGCCTCAGTTTAACTTCTGAACCTGATGCGCATATCGTGGCATGGGTTCAGGACTAGCTCGCTGTCCACTCTCGCCGACTTGGCTACTGCAGCACATGGTCCACTTTCCCGTCGTAACATTGTAAATCCAAACTGTATTCTGAATCCCATCATCAGGATTTTCTCTGTCTTTTAAAACACCCTGGAAAAAGAAATGCATAGTTTCCAACCGGATGGCCGACACGAAACCACCTTACAAAATAAACGTAAATTTCATTCAGCTCAACATCCAGTGAGGCACGCTGAGTAAATCCAACCGGCACTGCAAATTACACTACAGCTGTTAGTGCTCAGAACGTCTGTGAAGAAAAATCTTACCCATATCGCCTGTATCTGTATCCCCAATTATTTTGAACTCTTTTTTATCCACGTCAAAAATATAGATATCTTTTATGGCTTCCTAGTAATATTACACTGTTAAACACAAAACTGGAAAACCGGCAAACTCTACCGTACTTTATGATAATGTCCACCAAATATATACAGCAGCCGGCTTATCTGGAACAAATGGTTTTCCAAAAATCGTTTCGATCATCAGAACTAGAATCTCAGCTCACCGGATGGAAAACAACGCAGTGTCCGACTCTTGGCTTTATCGGCGCGTGCTTCAGCTGAGAGAACCTCACATCCGGTTGAAGACATTTCCAAGTGTTTGAGGGTACGTGAAAGTGATACAGGCCGCTGAACGTGGATTCACGTTCGTCGCTGTTTTTGCTTTCGATAATACGTCCGCCGAAGACGTAAAGCACTTTGGCACTGCAGTCCATCGCGAGCTGGTGGTCAAACAGAAGTCTTGGTCCACCTTCCGCGGCGGTATCGTCGCTTATTTTGAACCACTGACGTCGCTGGATATTGTACATGTAGAAATCATTTTTCAGATTTTCAGTGTTCCTAGATGGCTGGTCAACATATCGTCCAATAACAAACAGAAGCTGTTCATCCGGATAGAGGAACATTTTGTGGCAAGATCTTGGAGATGGGCCACTCTGAAAAAGTGGAAAGCTCGAAATTTCTGTCCGTATACTTTCTGACCAACGTACGTTTTCTTCGGTGTTGTCGGATATTAGCGACCATTTCCTTTCGAAGACATCATATTTCCAAAAATCCGCGAGGTTCTTGGTGCCATCCCATCCTCCCAACAAGTACAGGGTCTGCGTTGTTGAATCCATGACCATAGCATGACCACCACGCATGCCCGGAAATGCTTCATCTTCTATAACAATTCGTGTTTCAATGTTAAATATAGTGCGTTAGTTACACCGGTATTTCTTACGGGATGATGAAGGTGTGATCTGCTGCCAAACAGGAGAATACTTCTGACTTGAAACAAAGTTGTCCATGTATCCTTCGTTGACAGCATCGACCATCAGCTGTTCCGACAGAACAAAATCCCCCGATTCAACAGCGGCAGAATAAAGTCGAGCCACAAGCGGATGTTCCAACGGAGTAGTGACATTCTTCACTAACATTTTGTAACAATCACTTAAACCAAGTTCCCGAAATAGTTTTAGGCACATTCTCAGCGCGGTTTGCTGACGATACTAGAATAAAAGGCAGCTGTATCCAAAAATATATCAGTTGAAAGTGACCAGTCAATCATATACCTCTTCGATCTTGTCCACCACAGTCATCTCATCCTGATGCAAAGCCGTGCCTCTGAGTTCAAGGTACCAGATACTAAAACCCAGAAAATTGTATCAACGAACATGATAGCAGCTGCATTCTTACCTGTAATTAAAACTTGATCCCCATGACTGAAGAGGTAGAATCTTTACGAAGGAAACAGGAAACTCCTGTCCAGCAATCATATTCCGTAAAGTGAACGTCTCTGGACTGGCGTCGTTCTTCAAAGATCCTTCGAACAACTTGATATTGCATTTTTCATCCAATCCACCGTAAACCTCAAATTTTTTAACGTTGCAAACATGGGCCTTTTCAAATTTCCCAAATGTAATCCCCCGAAGATACGCCGGTGTAAGCAACTTCAGGATAATAAACTGAGGATGATCGTTGGTGTCCGTTGTCCATCTTGAGGAAGAACTTGATGGCTGATTCTCTTGCACTTTTCTGGAAATATCAAAAACAAACGTATTATTTATAATGAACCGCTGAGAATTTCGCGAATAGCGCCAAAATGTAAGAGCAAATGTAAACAATGTAAACACAACAAACAAATACCATACCAATGCGAATACTCACTTTGGGAAATATTCTCCAGTGTAACTCGAAGCAAAATGAATTTCATAATCCAATTTAGATGCCATGTTGATTTCTGCTTTCCGAACTCCGCAATTTCAATGCAAAAACTCCCCAAGCTTCCTATTTCGCTCCTTGTGAAAACACACTGCGGTTTGCAAACTTTTAAAACTCAGATAATAGTCGAGGTATCAATACGGAGTCTAAATCAGATCCGGACCATCCGGGAAGCTTTTCAGAATTAAACGATGAATTTTCACATGTGACATCAGGGCTTCCTTCCACTTTTAGCCAGACCGGAAACAGATGTGAAATGCACCGTTGTATGATCCATTTATGGCAAGCCAAGTGTCACATAATCAGGAAAACCATAGCCCGCGAGGCTCAGATTCAGTCACGTATAGCTCACCACGGTGTTTCTACGTCACCGATGCGTCACTGACATGAGCCTGGTCCAAAAAGTCCTGAAATAGTCCCAGTTATCCAAAATATTGCGGTTTCTCCTATTTCCAAGCTGAAGTATCATCATTTATTCTGCCAAAACCTTTATCAAAGCTTTTTCGATTGGCCATGTCGATGTTTTGCTTCTGATCCCAAACAGTAATAAACGCTACGATTTATGTGAGCAGTGACAGACAAGGATTGGAGTTCTCGGTTTATTTTGATTTCTGCACCGGATATATACTAATTATGCGACCATCACCAATAGCCGCCGCAGCATGGCGAGCGAAAAACTTCTTCATGAAAGGACCTGCACCTGTGAGGCGGACACTTGATTACTTAGAATCTGGTCATATCGCTCTGCGAGATCAAGTTCGTGTTGTTGCTGTTTATTATCAACATCAGGATTTGGCACATAAAGGAACTAGGTTCGTGCTGTGCAACCAAATATTTTTTTGCAGCTTATCGCTGGCAGTAGATTAGTTGATCGGGGATTCAGTTTATCGTGCAAATTTTCAGCTGTTTTGGGCAAATCAAATACATCGGGGTTTTCTTCTTTTGCAGGGAATTTATTTTCTGGCATTTCCCGCAGCTGCAATATAAGAATCCAAACGTTCAGATTCTCGCACTTCAAAATTTAATGCCGACCCCGTTTGTCGAAGCATATCTCGGTTGGTGCAGTCATTCATTGATTTAATGACAGTGTTTCTTTTAATTTGCGTCGTATTTCAGAAAATGGGCAAAAAGTGCTAATCGACCTTTTCGACCATTCTCGGCAAGAGGTTCACGATCGTTTGAAGAAAACTCTCGGGAAAAGCCGACAAATTCTGGAGGCTGAAGCACAGGCAAAACGGACTGTTTCCAATCCTGCGAATTTCGGAAAAGGTTTCCCCCGACATTGTATATGTGAATTACCCGGCCAAGTTCCATGTCCCGGTGTCGTCAAATTTCCCAAAGAAATGCGAGCAAAATATAGGGAAAGTCCTTTTGATCCTGATAGTCCGATGAAGGAAGAATAATAGCTGACAGCACCTTTTAATCATATTTGACTTGTAAAATAATCTCTCCCGATTCTACCGGCGTGTGACAAAGACAACAAAAAGATGAGCTGCGGAATGACTAAAAAAAGAATCACAGAGTTTGCACCACGGTTTGACGGTAAAATAAATTGAGTTCGTCCAGATGATGGCTCAAGCTCGCTGCTTCATCTTGCCTCCCATCTTTTCGAGCTTGTTCGATTGACCTTTTGACAATTTCAATCTGCTGTAATATCGGATCATCATCAGCATCTAGATCTTCTTGTTTGACTGGTTCGGGAGCCCACCCTCCTGTGTTTTTTCCATTTGACTTCGACGGAGATAGGATTTCATCTTCGGCGCCGGCAAATGGGTTCAATTTATCATCACTTTCCTCATCCTCAAACGGATTTTTGGCTGGGCACGCGGAAAACGGATTTGACCTTGGACTGGCAACCTCTCGCACAGCTACTCTTTCCCGAGACTGTCTAGTCGATGCTGTGGCGAGCCTCCGTTGTTCCTCGGCTGCTTTCTGAGCAGCAAGGCGCTGTTTTATCTCTTCCCTGCGCTTCCGTTGTAGCTCCTCATATTGTTCAGCTGTGGGCAATGGGGGCATCATCAGAACTCGTGCCTTGCTGTATTCGACAGCATTTGCACGGATGTTAGTCCGTAGTTTTTCCTCTTTCGAATTTCCGGAAGGCGGTAATGCTACCACCTTCTTGCTGCAAAATAGCATCGTTAGTAACGAAGTTGTAGCGATACAGACGTTAAACTCTATCCAAAATATTCGCAGTTACCTCAACAAATCGATGGTTTCGAATAACTTGGCCAACCGATTCCGGATCTCCGTAGTCTGAGTGAGCTGGTAGTTCGTTTCACCTTGACTGAAAAGGCGTAACAGCATTAAAAACTGAGCATTTTAAAAATAATCGCTACAATATATACTTTATATATTATACATACGCATATGTATTGCTACATATTATATAACAAATAAATCTGATATTACGAATGCCTCAATTCGCGAATTTAAAAAAACACTCACGCCAAGGAAGCCGCCATTTCAATGTATCCGGGATAGAGAGCTTCGACGTCCCCATATGCAAAAGCAAGGCGCTAATTTAGAAGAGTTGTTACAGTACATGAAGCGGAAGTTTAATGCGCTGAAAATAGGATACCTCATGTAGATCTTCCAGGTCGGTCCTCATATGCTTTTCGTCCATTTGCCTCATCCTTCTTGCCAGAGCTTCCCTGCACAGCTCGCACACCCTCACAAGCTGCTCTTTCCTACTCCTCCCAATCGCAGACATCACTGACATCAAACTTTCGCTGCTGTTTGACCTCTTCAAAACCCCATCCACAACACTGCCA
>JAQIWT010000646.1:0-16811 GCA_034696485.1 Isohypsibius dastychi
CAGAAGTTAAAATATGATTAGTTTACATGTTTTTTGTTGTTGCAGAATCTCCATTTCTTCTCAAGGTTACAAAGGTGAACCAACATTTTCATCCGGAAGTCAGTTTTGGACAAATTGTTCTAAATCTGAACGAGGGCACCGGAACATTTTCATTTAATTTTTTTTTAAAATTTTGTTAATGTTTGAAACGCATAAATGATTTTTCGGTAATTTGTAAAGATATATTTGCGCCCGGGCAGGAAATCTTCGAGATCTTCACCACTAAATGTGAACTTTGAATTAGCTGAGTAAGATTGATTTTACTTGACCTCCGGCAAGTCAATTGAGTTCGGTTTCAACCGGAAGTCGGCTGGATCGTCTTTTTCGAATTCAGAAATTCAAATTTTTTTTTGAATTTGTTTAAGATTGCATTGACACACTTCTTCTGTGCTGATGTGACATTTAGCAAAATTGAGTTCTGTTTTCTTAGGATTTGGTATGAATTATAACACCATATACAGTATCATCGGTGTTCCTTGAACTTGACCTTGGTTTTTATCAGTTGTGGGAAGTTTTACTATTTGTTCTGACGCAGATCTTCGGTCATCGTGAAGGAGTTCTTTTCACATGCTTTTCAGGTTCGGAAATGGTCTACCATCAAACCAACGCTGTCCATAAAAGTTCTTCAGTGACGAGTTATTACCAGTGTGCTTTCGAGGACAAGCGGCAAAATATGTTGTTGGAACTTTACGAACAGATTATCAACGAACCCTGTTTCGATATCTTGCGAACGAAAGAACAACTTGGTAAATACTCATCTTTTCGTTTCGGAGGTGCTCTTTAATATTTTGTTGTGGTTCTTTCAGGATACATCGTTTATAGCTCGGTCAAGAATGTCAGCGGTGTTTTGGGATTGCAAGTTCTCGTCCAATCTAACCGAACTCCCGATCATGTCGACACTCGAATTGAACACTTCTTGGCGGAAATGAGTGTAAGTATCATTCATCAGTTGGAAGAAATATTTTCTGAAATATTGAATTTCTTAGTTTTACGATTGTGTTGATTTGTTGTCGGTTCTGAAAAACTGAAAAACTGAAGAATTTCTTGAAGAGATAATGATGGGAATTTTGTTTCGGTCGTTCGTTTTTGAAAAATGCCTTCAGACTGGATTAGCTTGATTGGTGTCTCATTTTTCAGACTTTTGTTAAAGATCTGACGGAAGAGGAATTCCAGACTCATATTGAAGCTCTGGCAGTTCGTCGTTTGGAGAAGCCGAAGACGATCATGCAGCAAGCGAGTAAATTCTGGAATGAGATTTATGTTCGCCAGTACAACTTCGATCGGGATAACGAAGAAGTCCGCGAATTGCGAACGATCACTAAGGATGACCTTCTCAAATTTATTAGCGTAAGTTTTTTCGTGTTTGGTCTTTTCCATGACCTTTCCTTGAGATAGACAAAATCGTACTTTAATGTTTTCCAGAAACTGTGTAACCGACAATAATTCGAGAGACCCGACTATTCCAAAATTTCTAAATCGCCAGTTTCTGCTTCGTTTTTGGGTTTTTTTCATCAGAAATTGTCTGCTGGTATATTGACGATTCTGGAAAAAGTTTGAAGAAGAAATTCTGTTTTTCATCATTCGAATTCATGCAGTTTTAAACCGATACGATCGATATTCAAATTTCGATGCACGGTGTTTTGGAAAAAGTGATAGTTCATCTAACTGTAGTATAATCTCTTTAGGATCATCTACTTCCGGGTGGAGCGAAACGAAAGAAGCTGACAATCCACATCACTTCAACCGTTCCCAAAGTTCCGAAAGATCAACGAAGCAAATCCCGAAAACGCCGAGCGGATGGAGCAGATGGGGAATATGTCGAGAACTCTTCAGCGGAAAGCACCGGCTCTGAAGAGACTGGAACGGATGACTCGATGGATATGCCGGGAGAAGCTGAACCGGCTCCACCGACAGAAGAAATCTCCAAGAAACACGCTGAAGTCATCCAGGATATTGATGAGTTCAAGAAACGAATGAGCTTTTTCCCGCATCCGCCGAAATATACTGATATTGATAAATTACATGGCTATTAAGTGCAGAGTTTCCGGTTTTTTAATTAGCAGTTGAAAAGAAATTCTGTCGATTAATCAGTTTCTGGTGCCATTTGCTTTTTTGATAATTGCGCTTGTTTCTGACATATGCGATGTACGAGTATGGAATGCGCAACTGCTGATCCTAAACCGAGTCGTTCGCTGCTATACTTAGGGTCACATTCTTCCTATTACGATTTTGAAACTTTTACTGGAAGACCACCGCGATGCTTCCATAACTTTCCCGGGTTCGAGAGTGGGATAGATCGCAGGGCTCAAAAAGCTAGCTGAGTCGAGTTGTGATCCTTTAGTCAGCGTCTCAGCGATGCGAGATAACTTTTGTGCTCCGGTTGATTTTTTTGACTGTCACACCATTTATTTTCTCTTTGTTGTTCACATAGGTTTTCGGTTACACTGACTGAACTCGTTCAACATGATTTCGAATTCATTTTACATCATGGAGGTAAAAAACACAAATATGGGTTGCGACCATTGTTAATTTTACCAAAGTTCGAACGGCCAGAAAAACCGCCCTTTACGAAAACCAAAGAATGAAACTGAATTGCTTCAAAAACTACGATGCTTCAGTCCTCCATTGGTCGTTTTGCAATTTTTCGCGGGATGAGATTAAGCGAGGAAGCAGGAAGGCGAACTGCTAAGAAACTACCCTCCTCAGAAGTGTGGACGGTGGTTTCATGGCGATCTGTCCAAGAATCACTGAGGTGGTCATAAACCCGCATTGCGAAATTCTCGGTTTTTTTAGATTTGACCATGCAAATGATCCTGTTCTCCACGTTCAGGACCTTTCCAAGTGTTTCAGTGCAGGCGGCTGAAATAGACTACCTGGTTAAATCCCGTTTTCAAACAGTACTGGTACTCCATTCAACGCACAAACTAGCTTATTCTGGCATGGGCGCTCGATAAATTTAGATCTAATTTCGATTTTTATGAAGAAGCTTGTTGATTTTCGAAGGTGATCTTACCGGTCATCCGAAATTCCGAAGTTACTGCATTAAAAACCCACAGCCTGGACTGGCCCTTCACTAAACACAAAAGCAACGTCAGCTCAATAAATGATGGTTATTTGGTTTACCTTCGATATATATCATTCCATCAGGTCCGACGCAACAACTTTTTGGGTACTTTGCAAAAGCCGGTGTGATGGGTAGGGCAGCCGACCAGACCTTGTTGTTAGCGTCATATGTATAACAACAGGTCCCAGTGAAAATATGGATCTTTCCGGCAAGTCCAGTCAGCACAAAATCCACCGAGTTGACAATGTGGTGCGGTACAGCAAGATCGCTGAGACATGAATCAATGTCAGAACAATCCAGTCGGCAGAGCTGGAGTTTATGAAACCTCGAACATCGGGCCAAATAAATGAACCCATCGAGGAAAGCAACTAGATCAGACTTCGGTAGATCAATGTTTATTGAAACAAAGACAGACTTACATTGGTTTCCATGTTCGGGGCTTTCACAATAAAACATGAAGGGAGTTTTCGAAACCTCCGGAATCCAATTATCTAGGATCGGATCGAGTGCACTCAAGGAGTTATTTCGAAACATGTAAATGATATTCGCCGGAGATACACAACAAGCCTCATGCCAGTCTTGTGCGACAATTTTGCTGGTTACCAACTCTGGTCCCGAAGATCGAGTAAACGGATCGAAGTACAGTATGCAACTGCCTATGCTGTTTGGCAGGAATGCTACAACCTCGACACTTCCTGAAAAAAGAACGATCAGGCTATCCGCCACTGACCATTGCAGATACATACGTGGCTGAAATTCCGTCGATTCACTGACCAAGCCGGTAAACGTGCGAACAACAGGAAGTGTTGACGGTTGATCTCGCATCTCAGCCAGAAGACTCTTCGACAAACAGCCCCCACGAATATATTTGGTCATGGCTTCGAAGTCATCAGACCTAGTCCATTACATGAATAGAATAGCAATTCCAATTCGGACGCCGATTGTGACGGAATAACTGCTCCACCAACAACGACTCTCAACACCTCTCAACTTTTCAACACCCCTGATCTGATATTCTGATGCAGCGCAATTTTCTGATCCAGAACATCTTAACTCTTTGGACTTGACCAACTTCCGGTGGAGGCGAATTTTGCTTGGGGATTACATTCCAAGGGGTTTCACTTTGGATGGAACGAAGCCCCCCAAGCAAAATTCACCTGCGCCGGAAATCGGTCAAGTCCAAAAAAATAACCTTTTTCTGGATCAGAAAACTGCGCTGAATCCGAATATCAGATCAGTGGTGTTGAAAAGTTTAGAGGTGTTGAGATTCGTTGTTGGTGGAACAGCTATTCCGTCAAAATCGGCGTCCAAATCGGGATAGAATAGCTATTCTATTCTCGAATGCACTGAATTTCAGACCGTTTCGACGGCTCGACCGCAACCCAGCGGCAAAGAATTCGGAATAGTACATCTTCGGACGCAACGAAGAGAGAGGGATCCGAAACAATATCCAACCACTACAAAACCGATTTTTTGAGAAAGGGGAATAATGAGAAAAACAAGTGAAAGGTTAACATAGAATCCAACAAAGACTATCGGTGACTACCTGTTTTCCAGACAAATCCATCAGCTGTTCGGAGCATGTTGGGAGAATGCATTCCAATCTGCACTTGATGATTCTGGAAGCTTCCTCGCGCAAGCCAACATAACCGTGATACTCATATGGTGTCACATAGCACCATAGAATGACCGAGCCGTTGTATTTCTTCATTTCGCCTCGAATTAATGCAGAAAACTGAGCGGAAAGGTTCGCCATCTGAAGAAAGTTCGCTGCGTTAACAAGTGTCGGAAGGTCACTGATATCATCCATTTCCAACAATCCAGTCGAAGCCAGCTCAACCAATCTGAAATACTAAAGTTAAAAACCACCAACCCTAACATAGTTCTCAAACCCAAGAATGAAGTATTTCTCACTTTTCGAAGACAGCAAGTGAAATATTTTCGAGCTTGATTTCCGGAGTCGAGGCTTTCTTGTCTTTATTCCAGCGTTCCACAAAAGATTGAAAGTATGGGCTGATCTGGACAAGATAACTTTTGCAACATACGACGGCATCTCCATCGTCTCCTTCACCGCGAACGACAATCTGATCTTGCAACTTTATCTTCAGGTGCTTTTGGAAAATTTCCAGCGAGTCAACGGCGTTAGGCTCAAACAACTTTACGTACGGCTTCCCTTTCCTCTTCGTCACAAGTCGTGCAGGCCAGTCCATTTTGTGAAGACAAACAATAGCGATTAATGCAGAGAAAATTCAAGGAGGGTTCGTAGAAGATGTCTTGCTGAAAAGACGGAAAACGAGAACGACAAAACGTAAATGAACGAATGGCATCTGCTGCTACGCCAGATTGAGTGCAGAATGCCATGCCTTACTTCTTTAACACCCATTGCGCTACCGCCGAAGTCAGTGGAGCGGTACCCGCTTGTTAGTGGCCCGCGTAAATAAATTTTATCAGACGGTCATGATTGGTCATGAGGGACCCGGAAGTTTGTTGTCGGCTTTTTAAGCAAAAGGTGGGTTTTGTTGTTCTTGACGCTTCCGGGAGCTTTTTGGTTTTAGTTATCTGCTCTTTCGAGTTATCCTCTTGTCAAAATCAAACAATTTCAATCATGTCGTTTTTTTTATTATTATTTTGTAGTTTTTGAGGAAACTTCCGGTGTGTATTCTCGGTTGCAGTCTCAGATCGTCTCTTTATTTTCCATCCGTTGCAGGTTGGTCTAACACTCTTCATGCTGGAGAGGATGATGCAGCAAATAGCTTGCAGTTTTTCATGGTTGGACTGAGGAATGAGGTGGGAAATTTTGAAGGAAATAATTTGAGCTGATATTTTTTCGCGGGGTAACAATTTTTTCATTCATTATAATCTAGAATCACTACTGTATTGATACGTAGCATTTTCGGGTAGTTTTTCGGGGATCGCATCGTTTGTGGTTGATTTTTTCTGTGACCTTTCCCTTGAGAACAAAGAAACCACCCTGAATCTTTTTCTCTGAAAATGGTGTAACCGACAGTTATCGAAGAGACTGGATAATCCCAAACTGCGAATTATCCAGGTCGCTAGTTTTCGCTTCGTTTTTGGTTTTTCCATCAGATGTTGTCTGCTGGTATATTAATGGTTTTGAAAAAAGCTTCAAGCGGAAATTCAGTTTTTCGTCATTTGAGTTCATGTAGTATTGAAGCGGGAAGACCGATATTCGGATTTCGAGCACATTGTTTTGACAATCGATAGTTCTTCTAACACGGATTTCATCTCTCTCGGATCATTTACTTCCGGGAGATGCGAAACGAAAGGAACTGACAATCCACATCACTTCAACTGCCCCTAAAGTTCCGAAGGATCAGCCGAGCAAGTCACGAGAACGCCGAGCGGATGGAGCTTATGGAGAGGTTGTTGAGAACTCTTCGGCAGAAAGCACCGGATCGGAGGAAACCGGAACGGATGACTCGATGGATATGCCAGCAGAAACTGAACCGGCTCCAACAACGGAAGAAGTTTCCAAGAAACACGCAGAAGTCATCCAGGATATTGATGGCTTCAAGAAACAAATGAGCTTTTTCCCGCATCCGCCGAAATATACTGATATTGATAAATTACATGGATTTCAGGAGAAGAGGCTACCAGTAAAGACAACAATTCGGAACACAGCTGGGGTTTGTGTAAAATTCAGAACACCCCCATTTTTTTGTTCTAATCCAGATGAAACATATACCATTCGAAAGATCTCCGGAAGATCTATCGACTGATATGAACAGCTGCCAGAAATATGTATTTGGCGATGAGTAATTAGCAAACAAGGTTTTGATTGATTTTTGTACATTTGGCTCATGCGCACGACCACGCGCGGTGACAGAAGGAGGTAAACAAGTTCGTGTTCACATTTTGCTGTGACTTTCGGTTCATTTCGAATTTTCTTCGCCAATTTGATTGAAGGAAAGCCCAGGATGTGTCAAATCGCGAAGCGGGCATGGAAGCTTCTACACACTGTTTTTCTTGATCTTGCTCCTCGTCCTCTCAGAAAGTCTGCACGAGCTTGCCTCCCAAAGAAAAAAGCTGGAATATCATGAAATAAGTTTTTTGAACTCATTTTGATGAACAACACTGAGTTTTTCATGTGAACTACACTTCAATCAATAAGTGTTTCGGTGAAGGTTTCAGCAGAGTGCTGTTTTTTCGGTTTTAGTTTTTTCTCGCCATATGTGACATCAATCGATAGATCTTAAAAAGATCTTTCGAAAGGTATATAGTTTGGCTGGTTAAAACCAAAAAAATGGGGGTGTTCTGAATTTTACACAAACCCCAGCTGTGTTCCGAATTGTTGTCTTTACTGGTACAAGTTTTTGAATAGCAGTCTGAAATGAAGTTGTGCTGGTGAAGCAAGTTCTGATGCCGTTTGCTTTTCTTATCAGTGAGCTTGCTTCTGTTGTACGCGAACGCGATGTACTATATAACAGGATAAATTGAAGAAGTCAGTGTGTCCGATGACTTGCAACACCTATTCAATCCGGTCGAGCAAGCGGACGCTACCATAAACTTCCGCAGTTCAGAATCTGGTGGAACGATATATCATAGGATAGGAAGGCACTGTTGATTTATTAACTCGGGAGTTGTCACCCTTTAGCCACATAAGATGGACGCCACACAGCTCATCCTGGTTTACCGGAAAGAAACGCCTGATGATTTCATTTCTTTGTGCCGCGGCCAACGTGGATATGTCCGCAAATGGCGATTTCTATCGAAGGGTTTGACTAAAGAACGGCAGGAAAACCATGGTTTAAACTGGCCCTCAGAAGACCAGCTAATAAGAGTGAAATGCAAAGGAAATCTTGATTGAATCAAGAATCAAGTCGATTTCAAAGACACGACATAATAAGTCTTAGCACTTTCCAGCCGGCAGACGACCACCTTTTGACTTTTCTAGCTGTCACTTCATTAGTTCCCCGTCGTAAAAACAGTTGATTTTTTGTTTGCAAAAACCCGATAAATGAAAAATGGATGGCCACAAAAATAAGGGTGCTTCAGTTTTCTAATGTTCCTTTTGTACTCTTGCGCGGAAGAAGATTGAACGAAGATGCCAAAAGGCGAACTGGTAAGCACTCCCCATACCCGTCCAAGTCTGCGGTGATTTTTTGGCGATCGGTCCACAAATCCTCGACGTGATCATAAACCCACGTTACAATCTTGTTTCCTTTTCGAGATTCGAGCAAGCAGACAATCTTATTCTCCACGTTCAAGACCTCCCGAAGCGTTTCAATACATGCGGCTAAAACAAAAAATTGTCTGATTACAAACTGGTTTCGATCAAACTGCACATTCCACTGAACGCATAGAACAAGAATTTCATGTAAGGGATCACGCAATTCGTGTTTGATAAATTTCGGTTTAAAGGTTGATCTCACCGCTGACGCGAAATTCGGAAGCAGCCGGGTTAAAAATCCACAGCTTGGTTTCGCCATATCCTGAAAAAATGGAATAAAGCCTGATGACTGATGAGAATACGGCATGTGTCAACCTGTGAAGTATATCATTCCGTCAGGTCCAACGCAGAAAGAGCAGCGATGTGGCCGACTCTCGAAGGGCGGTGTGACTTGAAGAAAAGCCGACCAAGCCTCTGACTTAGGAACATTCTTTGGGTCATAAGTGGCGACAGCACCCTGAAGTGTATCAAATAAATAGATCTTTCTGTCAAGCCCAACCAGCATGGGACAGGTAACAGCGCGAATGTGGTCTGGTACGTGGACCTGTTCGAGCTTGCTTGGATTGCTGAAATCCAAGTCGGAACAACTGACTTTGAAGAAACCGAGCCCATCGCCATCACGATCAGACCGAAAAGCTAGATAAATGAACTCATCCAGATATGCTGCCGCGCCTAACCAGACTTCAGTAAATCTATTTGTTTGGTTACATTCGTTTACGGAAAACCTACGTCCAAGTCCATCTACATTAAAACCTGGAGGCGTGGATGCAAAGTTCGGAATCCATTTATCAAGGACTGGATCGACAGCAGACAGTGAGTCATCCGGGTACACGTAAATAATATTCTTAGAAGATACACATATAGCTTGGTACCAATCGGCGTCAGTATCCAATTTGTTGCTCAAGGACACTGATCCTGCAGATCGACCGAGTGGGTCGAAGCACACCATATTACCGTTTCCGTTATATCCCAAATATGCAGCTACCTCGACCGTCCCTGAAACGACCAGTTCTGATCAAGCTGTCTATTAGAACAACCACGGATACTTACGTGGCTGTGACTCTGACGATTCATTAACACACTCGACAAACATGCGAACAACAGATGGAATGGATGGTCCAACGCGAAACTCTTCCAGAAGGTTTTCCGACAGACAACCGCCGCGAATATGTTTGGCCATGGCCACAAAGTCATCAGACCTTTCCGAAGAATCGACAGCAACCCACCGGCACAGAGTCCGGAAAAGTACATCTTCAGAAACAACGAAGAGAGCGGGATCCGAGATGAGATCCAACCACAACAAAGAATCCAGCATATAATTCAGATACTGTAAGTATTCGCCAAAGATGACTGATGTTTACCTGTTTTCCAGATGCCTCCATCAACTGAGCGGAGCATGTCGCGATCACAATCTCAAATTTGGCCTTGACAAAAGCAGAAGCTTCCTCGTTCAAACCAATATATCCGTGGTACTCCTCTGGGGTCAAATAAGACCACAGAATGGCCGAACAGTTGCAGGATTTCATCTCCTCTTGGATCAATTGAAAAAACCGATTTGAAAGGTTGGCCATCTGGAGAAAGTTGGCTGCACCAATGAGGGTGGAAAGATCAGTGTGATTCCCAAATCCCAGCAATCCAGTTGAGGCAAGCTCAACCAGACTAAAGTAATCAACGTAAACACAACTCTCGATCAAAAGAAGCAGATAATTCTCACTTTTCGAAGACGTCGAGTGACATATTCTCGAGTCTGATTTCAGGAGTCGAGACTGCTTTATCTTTATTCCATCGTTCCACGAAAGATCGGAAGTATTCGCTGTTCTGGACGAGATAACTTTTGCGACAAACAATGGAATCTTCGTCTTCTCCTTCACCGCGAACAATAATCTGATCCTGTAGACTGATGTACATGTTGCAGTGTTTTTGGGGGATTTTCAAAGATTCATCAGCATCCAGTTCGAACAATTTGATGTACGATCTTCCATGCCTCTCGATCACAAGTCTTGAAGGCCAATCCATTTTGCAAATAAAGATGGAAGAAATGGATACTGGTTTCAAACAACAATGGTTTTGCTCCTCGTCCAAAAAACCAAAATGGAAGATGCAAAATGAAATAACTTCTGCCAGCCTGATTGAGCATGAATTGGGGATGTTACCTCTTACACATGCGCTATCCGCTTAGCCAGAAGACTGAGTCCCGCTGACCACTGACACACATAACGGCTTAGCTAAAACAATTCTCGCCAAAAGACTACTTTCTAGATTGCTTCGCCAATGTGCGATTATACCGTACCCAATTCGTGCTGGAAACTGAACATTGAAGAATTTCTTAACTTCAAGAGTTGTGAGCTCATGACAGACAAAACTGACGGAGAGCTTGACCAGAAGTGACCTTGATAAGTTTTGCCACTTCCTAACACAAGCACTGGTTTCGGAGGGGTAATACCTATAGCAGTTTTCTAAATTTTTTGGTTGGATAACAACGAGGTCCATTGAACAACAGAAACTCTTGGACATTATACTGATCTTGTCGTGCGACGATCTGCAATTAGTAAATCACGGTTAAAAGCTTGGAAGGCTTGAATTTTGACACATGTGAGGAAGTGGTGTATTGATTTTGACCAACTGCGATAGTAAATGTCCCAGGGGACATTTACTGTAAAATAAATTCACGCTCTCGGCAATTCAAAATCAATTCACAATTCGATACTTCTGGAACTCGAAAAACATTTGGTCAGGTCCACGCCCGAGAGTACTCTCGCGCGAAGTTGAACTACTACTCCCGAGAGCATCCAGGATTTCAATCCTAACACTTTACAAGGAAGAATTTCAAATTTGATTCGTAACCGTGGTTCTGCAATACCGTTCTGGAATATAGTAAATTTCTTTATCTTGAAGCCGCTAATTCCCACAACGAAGTCATGTCTGAAGTGGTGCCACAGCTGCGAGTCGGTGACAGGTTCGTCACACATACCGTTCAGCTAAACTAATTTGTAAGCATTTGGATGAGATCGACCCAAGCTGGTACACGGTAGAAACCATATTTATCGATGGACCTTTTGCCTCGATGGCTCAGATCAAGTCCCCGTGTTATCGATGCCCATGACGTCTGCGCTAGGGTCGCAGTTGATGTAGCCCCGGACTCCAATACAGACTGGGACAAAGTTCAATTATGTACCCGCACGGTTTAAGCCTGCACTGGATAGTGGACGAGAAATGGCTAGGAAGTATCTTGCAACATCTTCAGGATTTGGTTCTAATGAGTCACCGATTATGGGTGTGGTCACTATGGTCTTGAATCCTGGCCATGTTGATGTGTGTACTAAATCAGTTGCAGAAAGGACAACCTGACAGGATTCGTGAGACCGTGAGCCAGGGCAAACTTCAACTCAGATGGCGGGTTCGCATGATACAAAATCAGACGAGGTCCTTCATATTCCGCCGTTCAGCCGTTCAACCGTTTAGCCACGTGGAGGACCAGCTGCAGAAGATAGCAAAGTTTAACAACATCCAAAACCAGCTACACCGGTGGGTAAGACAACAAACGTTGAACCAAAAATATACGGGAAAGTCCAGCGAATTCATCGTCTTCGTCCTGGCATGGTCGCTTTTTTGACCGTTCCCAAAGTCCCGAAAGATCAGCGAAGCAAACCTCGCGAAGTCCGAGCGGATGGAGCAAATTGGGAATATATGCTGAGAACTCTTCAGCAGATAGTACCGGGTCTGAAGAAACTGGAACAGATGACTCGACGGATATGTCAGGGGAGACTGAACCGGCTCCACCGACGCAAGAATTATCCAAGAAAAACGCCGAATTCATCCATGATACTGATGGCTTCAAGAAACAAAAGAGTTTTTCAAAAAACAAAGAAGTTCTGCTGATCTAGCGATTTCGAGTGTTTATAGCGATTTTGAGCGATCGAATGCGGAAGTTTTTTGACTACTGAGCGACAGGAAATCAACATGCATCAAACCATGCTTCAGACGACCAGCTTACTAGAATGAGAAGCAAGGAAATATTACCTTCTGAAGAAGAGACAAAGAATCGACAATAAGTATGAGTACTTCCCATACACCTGCCCAGCTGATTACGAGCTCATTTTCTACTTTTTTGGCAGTCACTTCATTGGATTCTCCGTTGTTTTCTTCCTGATCTTTTTGTTTCATTTGGTATCGTTCAAAATACATACTGCATTCACAATAAACTTACATCAATTGAAAAACACAAACGCGCGCTCCGACCATTGTCGTTAGAGTTAACTGCGGGAGAAAGCAATTGACTTTCTGTTTGCAAAACCCGATGAAAGAAATTCAGAAAGGCCAAAAAAATAAAGATGCTTCAGTTTTCCAACGCTCGTTTCCTACTCTTTCGCGGAAACAGATTGAATGAAGAAGCCAGAAGCCGAACTGGTAAGCAGCTCCCTTACCCCTGCATGTGCACGGTGGGTTCATGGCGATCTGTCCACAAATCCTCGACATGGTCATAAATCCATGTTGCACGCTCGCTTCCTTCCTCAGATCCGACCACGCAGATAATCTTGCTCTCCACCTTCAGGATCTCCCAAAGCGTTTCGGGGCAAACGGCTGAAAAAAAGTTGTTTGAATGATCTCAAGTTTCAAACAAATGGCACATTCCACTGAACGGATGAAAAACTGAATTCGTGGATGGGTTTTAAAAAACGCAAAAGTCAGATTTGATAAGTTTCAACTTTGAGGTTGATCTTACCACTCATGCGAAACTCCGAAGTAGCCGGATTAAAAATCCACAGCCTAGTCTGCCCAGATCCTGAAAACCCATTTCTACCTTGGATATATAGGAGTCCATCAGGTCCAACGCAGCAACTGTGTGGCTTCTGCTCCTCGAACGGCGGTATGACTTGAACAGCTGACCAAGCCTCTGACGTAGATGCTTGGCTGGGGTCATAGGTAGCGAAAGAAAGTTCACCTCGGTCAAATATATAGATCTTTCCTTTGAATCCGACCAGCAAGGGAGCGTCGACGATGCATCGGATGCAGTCTGGTACATCGAGCAGTTCGAGCTTGCTCGGTTTGCGGAGATCCAAGTCGGAACAACTGAATTTAAATTTACCGAGCCCATCATCATCTTCGGACTGGAAAGCCATATAAATGAACCCATCCAAATATGCTGCCTCACCTAGACCAGACTTCCGTAGATTATTTTATGACATGTTGGAAGACAGAAAACTTACGGCCGAGTCTGGCTGCTTCCACACCTGGAGGAGTGGCAAGGTCAGGAGTCCATTTATCAAGGACTGCATCAACTGCAGAGAGTGAGTTCAAGAACATATAGACGATATTCTTGGAAGATACACATAGTGCGTAGTGCCAGTAGCCATCAGAATCGATCGAATTACGTAAGGTCACCGATACTGCAGATCGTGCGAGTGGGTCGAAACAAACCATATCACCTCCGTATGGCAGGTATGCCGCTACCTCGATTGTCCCTAAAGCAACAACGTTCGGATCACGCTGAAAACTGGAACAACCACAGATACTTACGTGGCTGAGATTCTGACGATTCATTTACACTGGCGACATACATTCGAACAACAGATGGAATGGATGGTACATCGCGAAACTCTGCCAGAAGATTCTCCGACAAACATCCACCGCGAATATGTATGGTCAGGGCTACAAAGTCATCAGACCGTTTCAAAGGATCGATAGCAACCCAGCGGCAGAGTGTTCGGAAAAGAACATCTTCAGAGACAACGAAGAGATCGAGATGCGAAATGATATCCAACCACTAAAAAGAAGAAAGCACAGACCTGAGGCAAGCTTACACCCAAGGCTACCGATGTTCACCTGTTTCCCGGATGCCTCCATCAACTGCTCGGAGCATTTCGTGATCATAATCTCGAATTTGGCCATGACGAAGGTAGAAGCTTGCTCGGACAAACCAAAGTAACCGTGGTACTCCTCTGGGGTCAGATAAGACCACATGATGGCCGAACAGTTGCAGGATTTCATCTCCTCTTGAACCAATTCGAAAAATCGACTGGAAAGGTTGGCCATCTGGAGAAAGTTGGCAACACCAATGAGCGTCGAAAGATCACTGTGATCCCCAATTTCAAGTGATCCAGTTGAAGCAAGCCCAACCAAACTAAAATAATCAACGTGAATATAACTCTCAATCGAAAGAATCAAGAAAATTCTTACTTTTTGAAGACTTCGAGAGAAATATTTTCGAGTTTGATTTCAGGAGTCGAGCCTGCTTTATCTTTATTCCATCGTTCCACGAAAGATCGGAAGTATTCGCTGTTCTGGACGAGATAACTTTTGCGACAAACAATGGAATCTTCGTCTTCTCCTTCACCGCGAACAATAATCTGATCCTGTAGACTGATGTACATGTTGCAGTGTTTTTGGGGGATTTTCAAAGATTCATCAGCATCCAGTTCGAACAATTTGATGTACGATCTTCCATGCCTCTCGATCACAAGTCTTGAAGGCCAATCCATTTTGCAAATAAAGATGGAAGAAATGGATACTGGTTTCAAACAACAATGGTTTTGCTCCTCGTCCAAAAAACCAAAATGGAAGATGCAAAATGAAATAACTTCTGCCAGCCTGATTGAGCATGAATTGGGGATGTTACCTCTTACACATGCGCTATCCGCTTAGCCAGAAGACTGAGTCCCGCTGACCACTGACACACATAACGGCTTAGCTAAAACAATTCGGAACACAGCTGGGATTTGCGTAAAATTCGGAACACCACCATTTTTTTGATACAAACGGTACGGCGAAAGACATTTTACAGCAGGGTGACAAAAACACTCTTATTCAGCTCCGTTCTTGCCAAAGATTGATTTCGGGAAAATGCGAACATCTTAATGTGTTCTGTTGGTGTTGTTTGTGACAAATAACTCTTGTGTCGACAATGTGCTGTTTGTGACGAAATCTCTTGTCACTGAAGAATGATGGCACAGTTAGTTACTCCCTGTAGCTCTACCAGTGGGCGTGAATGAAAGTTTGGTATTTCGAGACTTGAAAATACATCTTTGAAGGAATAATTTCGCTCACGATGCGGATATGCGACGATCACTACTGCATGAAATGGTCGGAAAAATGAACATTCGGAAGAATTACTAAAGCTTCGAAGCTTCACTTCAGTTCAGAAAAACATTAAGCTAAATAAAATAAACAACCAGGTACTCGGCCATATGTTTGGAAACGTGTCCTCCATTAGCATTCCCGGTCAGAACCTCGATCCAATCATAGTCAAACACGTACATTCTAGAAAAGAATTGAACTAAGAACCAGACAAATCAGCTCTTTCATGGTTACCTTTTAAGATAAGCCGCTGCCTGGGCTATTTTCCCAACATTTGGAACCCCGTCTGTGGTGCAGCGTGTTCTTAATCTGCCCAACATGGCTGACTGCTCCTTCGTCAGTGGCCCATTCTCGGCAAGAAATAACTCCAGGAGCTGCTGTGGTCGTTTTTCCAGATTCGTCAAACACAGGCTCTCAACATACAACAGGGAGCGTCCGAACCAACACAGTGCTGAAATATCTGACCAAAGAATCCGGATCTCTTTGATATTCGGCGGGTCCGGCGCGGTTCCGAAAATAGTCCAAAATGAACAGTCAACAGTGCAGTCACTGATAATAAGGTCGACCTTGGTGAGATCTACACCAGCACGTTGAAAAGCCGTCAGGTATAACTGGAGCGCGTTCTCCTTCAGATATCCGTAGTATTCGTCGCTGTAAACATCGACATCGGGAAGCTTGGATGGTTTGAAATGCAGAACTTCCAGATCCGTTGTAACCAAATGGGCAAGCTTCGAGGTTATGTCATTGTAGTGGACGATATCAGAATGAAACGGGATAACGGGCTTCGGACGCTCAAATTTCAGATGAGTTCGAAACTTCCTTGCTCCTCGAATGATCTGCATCCATCCTCTACAAACCCTGTAGAAGCGACCATTGTCAGCAGGAAAAGAAAAAAAAGGAAAAACAACTTTGCTGAATTACAGTACCCTTCAATCTTTTTGCGAGTGATGGAATCAAGTTCCCCGAAAATAAGTTCCATCACTTCTTGTGGGAGATCACTGACGGTCCTGGATACCAAAACAAATTGAAAGGAAAATGAACACAAACTCGATATTTTCAGCAACCATCCGCACCTCGCATGAGATTTTGTCGTCAGACAAATAACAATGGACAAGTGTGGTAATGCGAGTACTCACGTCACATCAACGGCGGGAACATTCCGAGAATGTTCCATGGCAGCTTGTCCAAAATGCTCGGAATTTGTCACGATTTTCTCCATTCAGGTAGACTTTGGCGATATGCGACTGCTCCTTCTCGACTTGGCTCAAAGAGCAATAGTGGCTTTCTTTATAATCAATTGAGTGTTCCCAGTTTTACCAGTTCCAAACTCTGTCAAATTTGTCGATGGAGATTAGGATTTGAGAGCAACGGCGAAAAGCAATTGTGTTGTCAAGTCCGCATTTGGCAGGAACGGGTAGAAGGGTATTTAAGGGTGGGGGGGGG